>JAJEJO010003282.1:0-12589 GCA_020662805.1 Glaucomys volans | reverse complement strand
GATTTATGGAACATAATTACAAAGCATCTTTCTCCTCTCATGAGTTGTTTAAAAAAACAACAATCATATCTTTTCCTCACACATACGTATTTTTGCAGGTCAGTGGGGAAGGCTCATGTGTCCTTCACACAAAGGTAACGGGTGGACTGACTGGGCCTGGGGGATTTGCTTCCACAATGGCTCATCTGGGTTCCTGGGAAACTGGTGCTGGATGTCATTTGTGAGCTCAGTCCAGGTGTTTGCCTGGGGCCTCAGTTCCTCCCACATGGGCCTCTCCACAGGGCTACCTGGGCTTCCTCACAGCCTGGCAGCCAAGCTTCATGAGTGAGTTTTCCAAGAATCTTGGGCAGGAGCCACAAGGCTCATGGTCTGTCCTTGACTGTGGAAATACTATCATTGACATGAAAATCATATCACTTTCACCTCATTCTATGAGGCAAGCCCAGATTTAAGAGGGCAGGACTTGACTGCACCTTTTATTGGGAAAAATAGAATTTGTAGCTATCTTTAATCCACTGCTTACATGGAATTTTCAATATTTTTAAACATCCTCAATTTTTTTTTGTAGAAAAATATTAGATGTACAGAAAAATAGGAAACCACACAGTTTGCATACTCCCTGAATCCAGTTTGCCTTGGTACTAACTACTTACATTAGTGTGGTACTTTTGATATAATTAATGAGGCAACATTGATACATTACTAACTGAAGTCCAGGTCCCATTCAGAACTCCTTCCTTTCCACCTAATGCCCTTCTCTGTTCAGGGTACCACATTGGCATTTAGTCGTCACATCTCTTCAGCCTCCTCTTGACTGTGCCAGTTTCTCAGAATTTCTTGCTTTTGACAACTTAACAGTTTTGTGAAGTACTGGTAAGGGATTTTATAAAAGGTCTTGATATTGGAATTGGGGTGATATTTTTCTCATGAGTATGCTTGAGCAGTTGGTTTGGGGGAGAAAGGCCATAGATGTAAATTGCCACACTCATCACCTCAGAGCAAGGATTCGTACTATCAACCACTGATGACCGTGACACTGATCACCTCATGGATGGAGTACTCTTCAGATTTCTCTAGTATAAAGTTACTTTTTCTCTCCCCTCTCCATACTGTGCTCTTTGGAACCAAGGCATTGATTGCAGCCTACACATCAGGAATGGAGTTATTCTCCCCATCTTTGAGGATGCTGTGTCCCCAGAAATTGTTAGAATTCTTCTGCACTAGGGATGTATCATAATTTGTATTTATTTATTTATACATAGTAGTCTGGATCCAAGCATATTAATTTCAAACTTTGGGTTTAGTCCATCCCTGCTATAACAAAATATCTTAGACTGGGTAATTTATAAACAACAGAAATTTACTTCTCCTGGTTCTGGAGGTGGCAAGTCCAAGATCAAGGTACCAGCAAGATTCCATGTCTGGTGAGGGTTGCTCTGGGCTTCAGAGGTGGTGCCTATTTTTTTTTTTTTTTGGAAAGGGAGTCTTTCTATGTTTTCCAAGCTAGTCTTCAACTCCTGGGCTCAAGTGATCCTCCTGACTCATCCTCCTGAGTAGTTGGGCTACAGGTGTGTGCCACCATACCTGGCTCAGATGGTGCCTGGTTGTGGGTCTTAGATGGTTCATGTTAGTCAGTTTGTTACAGCCGTAACAAATACCTGAGGAAAATCAACTTCATGAGAGAATATGCTTCCTTGACCCACTGTTTTGTAGGCTTCAGTGCTGATCAGTGGGTCCCATTGCTTTGGGGCCTGTGATGAGGCAGCCCAGGTGGCAGGAGTGCCTGGCAAAGGAGGCCACTCACCTCATGGCAGCCAGGAAGTAAAGGGAGAGAGGTCCAGGGTTCCAACAGTGACATGTCCCACTGACTTGAATGCCCACAAGTAGGCCCCACCTCTTCAAGGGTCAACCACTTCCCTACAGAGCCAGTTACTTGGGACCACGCTGTTAACTCATGGGATGCTGAGGAAGAGCAACTGCAGATTTCCTCATTCCCTTTATGTGAGCAGTAATTCCTACCAGGAGGGTAAAGAGTGACAACCTAAGCTCTTCCTAAGGTCCCACCTCTTGATACTATTGCTCTGGGTGTAAGTTTCAACATCAATTTGGGAGGGACAGAAACATTCAAACCCACCAGGGTCATCAGCCAATATTGCTTAACTTGTTTTTGCCTTAATGGTTCCAGTGTTGTCACTGAGAGCTTTTCCAGTGTCTCCTGAGCCCCTGACAAATGGTCATCAATGGGGTTTTATGATCAATGTGGATTCCTGAGTTTTATATGTGCACTTTTCTTCACTGCCTTATTTCCTGGCACCTCATGTTCCTGACTCAGGTGGTATGCTTCCCACCCACACCTAGACTCTGACATTTCTCCAAAGACCCTACAGTTTCCTTTCACATATTTTTCCTTAAAAATTCTCTATGATTCTAGTTCATTAATGTTCAATAAGTGTTCTTACTTGATGAACTTAATATGTCCAAATATATGTATATTGAAAGCAATAATCTTAATTTAAAAGTTACATTTAGCCAAATTATATTGACATATTGTGTGAATGTATGAACGTGTAACAACAAATTCCATCATGATGTACAACTATAATTCACAAATAAAAAATGGGGAATGTAAAAAAATAAATAAATTTACATTTCATTCTATCTTCCCTGAAGCCTGAGGTGGGACAGGATATGGGCGCCTTTCTCTCTGTCTCCCCAGCTAGTCTCTACCTGTGCATCTTCTCTGTTGCTGACCTGGCTTCTGTTCCTCAGCTGCTGGGAGCACAGGCAGGGAGGACAGAGGCAGGAAGGCTCCTCCCTGATTTGTCACATTAGGGTGATTGTCCACTGACACCGTGGACATTGTAGACATGTAAGGCTGAGAACCGCAAGGAGGCATCTGGCTTCTGCAGAGATAGGAATGCTGAGGATCTTTCACTGAGCTTCCCTGGAGAAGACAGCAATGAACATTTACATCCCTCTTCCTCTCCAGAAGGTCCCTGAGCCCAAGTCAGGCTGCTGCTGAGCTGGTTGGGACGCTGTACACGTAGGTGCAGCTGGAGCAGATGCTCCATGGCTGCAGTTCTCCAGATGCTGGAGTTTCCGAGCTCGGGCTGCGGCCTGGAGACTCTGGTACCAGGCCGGGGGAGCAGGCGGACATAAGGGCTTCCGAACCACAAGTGTGTGCTCTGAAGCTGTCAGGCTAAGGGGGTGCACGCTGTCTGGATCCTAGACTCCACAGGAGGATGCACCTTAGTGACCTGCGCAGGCTGCAAAACCAGATGTGCTGCGATTCTCTGAGCTCCGGTTTCAGGAAAGGAACCCCAGCTTGGACCACGAGCCAACAGCCATGGAAAGGTTGGACACTGTCACACCTCCAAGGATGCACTCGCAATTTCTTTATGAAACAATCTTGTCAAACTCCACCGCCGCCATGCGCCTGCGCGAGCTCTTCAGCAGGCGCCTGCGCACTCAGGGCCTGAGCCTCCCTCCCTTCCCAGAGCTTCTCTTCCCGCCACCTCGTGCTCACTGCTGGGGTTTCGGCTTGCAATCCCTCGAAGAGGGTGGCTCTTCTCTTGAGAGAATAGGAATGTCACCTACCCCTGTGTTTGGTGCATTTTAAGTCTCCCTTGACCTCACGCTTAAATGATACTGTAACACTTATTAAAAAAGAAAAACGATAAAAAGCCCCAGACCCAGACCGAGCGGGCGAAGAGTCCACTGATGCCTGTGGAAAGTAAGATCCTGTGGTTTATACAAAAGTTGTTAATCCAAGTTGGAGGACATGTTGGAGGAAAAAGGTCACAACAGATTTTAGAATCTCTTCGTGGTCAGTTGGGTTCAGTTGATCTTATCCCAAGACTGCTTCTTTGGAACCATCCTGAGTTAAAATAAAATAAAGGTGGTGTGTATTATTAGGCATCATTCTTTATCATTTTAAAAAACGAAACAAACCTGGATTTGTATTGAAAGGATTGTGCCTGGGCACACAGGCCAAGAGGACCTGTGCAGCTCGGACTTCAAAACACAGTGTAAGAAATGAGCACTGGTTTCCCTGGGAGGAGTCTCTCATTAGTGAGCATGTCAGTGGTGTTGGAATCTTAAGGGTGGATACCAGCTAATGGCTCCTTTGTGTGTTAGGTGGTTGTTTGCTAGACTGATCTGCACCATAACCTTGACAAAAAGACAAGATATAGAAGTGACCGAATGACCACCTTCAACCACTCACTTCTCTGCAGTGACATGAGAGACCCCAAGTGAGACTCGGTTGGCTCAGCTGAGCCATAGGAACCCTGAGAGGGGAGAAGGAAGTTATTGTTGCTGTCTCTAGTCACTACATTTTGGGATGGTTTGTTACATGGTAATGCATAGCATAACCCACACAGTGATGTCATGAATTATATCTCTGCAATGGCATTGTAGGACTGAAAAAGCAGGATGTCAACCAGCACAGGTCCAAGCAGAGTAGGGAATTTCTTTAAATATGATATTTTGCTGCATAAGAGAAATAATCTTAATTTTTCTTCTTGGGAAAGATGGATAAGGAATAATTTGTGGAGGAGCTTGCAATGGGACAGAATATTATAGAATGGAGAGGTTGGGGAGACAGAGGTGCATGATATTCAGATATCCAGAACATGCCTCAGTGCTCCCATCTGAGGGCTGCTTCTCTATATTTTAGTGAAACCAAACTATAAGATTCGAGTCATTTGACAGAAGTGGGGAGTTTCTTCACTGTGCCCCTGGAACTAGAAATGTGCTTAATCCCCCCAAATTTGAATTATCTGAAAAATTATGCTCACCTGTGTCTTCTGGCCCTTGAGCAATGGATTCTGTGTTAATTCAGAATTAATGTTCTTATTTCCACAAGTTCTATTGCCCCATAATATCCTTATATCCCTTTATGTTTTATCAATCTTTCCAAAAAACTAATTTGCAGCTTTGTTGAGTTTTCCCATTGTGTCTACTGTCTACTTACAAGTCCCAAGTTAGAGCAGCAGCAGAGTTCTTGGATTCATAATTGGCATTAGGGCTGGGATGTAGGTCAGTGGCAAATCATCTGCCTTGCAATCACAAAGCCCTGGGTTCAACCCCCAGTTCTGGAGAAAATGAAAGAAAGAAGAAAAAGAAAGAAAGAAAGAAAGAAAGAAAGAAAAAAAAAAAGAAGAAAAAAAGAGAAGAAAAGAAAAGAAAAGGAAGTAAAAAAAGAAAGAAAGAGAGGGAGGGAGGGAACATCACAAAAAAAAAAAAATAAAAAACAACATATTTGGCATTCACATAGCAAGGGAAGAAAGTGGACTTTGGCTTGGCACCAGGACTCAGGGATGCTCTGGGCAACAGCTGCTTGTATTTTCGATTTGCACTTAAGCATGTTTTCATGTGGTTATTTCTATTTGTATCTTTTCCCCATTGGATTAATGTCTATTCTTGACTTTCACCTAATTGTAAATTGGGTGTTTGTTATTGAGGTGTAAGAGTTCTTTATTTGTTCTGAGTATTAATTTCTTATCTGATATATTGTTAGCAACCATTAACATTCTGCAGGTTGTGTTTTCCAAACGCTTCCTGTATAGGTTATAATACCATTTAATTGTGGAATCCATGTTTAGCATGAACCCAGCATGGTGCTCTATCACTTTATACTCCGAAGTCTGGTATGGTTCTTTTACCTGTAATCCCAGCTGCTGGGGAGGTTGAGGCTGGAGGATCTCAATTTCAGACCAACCTCAGCGATTTAGCGAATTCCTCAGCAATTTAGGAGGGCTGTGTCAAAATATAAAAATAGAAAAGAAAGGGCTGGGGATGTGGTTCAGTGGTAAAGCGCCCCTTGTTCAATCCCCCTTACGAATAAAAATAAAATAAGGACAATAATCGTTTAAATGTGTCCCTCACTCTCTCCAGGGTTTTTCGGAGGCATCCCGGTATTCTCCCCCAGGTGATAGCAGGCGACTCCTCAGACTAAGCAGTGAGGCGCAGACTTGCAGCGCGCAGGCGCCTCAGGTAGAGCTCGCTCCTGCTGCGCATCAGCGCAGAGTGGATGAATGGCCAAGTCTCTGAGCTGTCACCTCGTTGTGTTACTATTCAGTAGCTGCTGCTACCTCCGGACGCTCTGGACGCTTCTGGAACCGTGACCGAGGCAGTCCTCTCCTGTGACTGGGATTTGGTGGCCTCGGTGCTGTGTCAGGTCGCGCTGTGGTGTCTTCCTGAGTGTCAGGCTGTCCAGGTTCCTCGCCTTGAAAGTGGAGTCCAGCGAATTGCAGCGCACCTGCTTTTGCAGCCCGTGCAAGTCACTTAGGTGCATCACCGAGTGGACTGGAGACAGCGTGAACCTGCTCAGCCCGGCTGAGAACCAGGTCACACCTGTGAGGATCAGGACATGCGTGTCCGCCTCCGACCCCAGCGTGCCCTCCAGCTCTGCACCGGAGTCGCGGGGCGCAGCCAGCCCTGGGAAACCCCAGTCCTTGGGAGCCCAGCATCGGGTGCGGCGGCGGATTAGCTCCAGCTGCAGCTCCGTGTGCACCGCTCCCGCCAGCTCAGCAGCAGACAGTCTTTGGTTGGGGAAACTTTCATAGTGGACTCGGATAGGAATATTCATACGAAATCGTGATACCATTGCTCTGACCTGCAGGGACATTCAGATGAGAGATCCTTGGCAGGATCTGCTGAACAGCCAGATGCCACCGTGAGGTTCTCAGCCTTACAAGTTTGTAACGTCCGTGGTGTCAGTGGAAGATCACCCTAATACTACTAACCAGGAAAAAGCCTTCCTGCCACTCTCTTCCCTGCCTGTGCTCCCAGCAGCAGAGGAATCCTAGCCAGGTGAGCTAAGGGGAAGATGCGCAGGCAGAGTCTAGCTGGGAAGACAGAGAGAAAGGCGCCCGCACCGCTTCCGCGAGTATAGGCTTCCAGGAAGATAGACTGAAATGGAAACTGTTAATCAAGATTAAGTGTTTCTGGATATTTAAAGTTGATCAAGTAAGAATATATGTTAAATAAAATTGACTAGAAAAATTCATGTGATTTGTCCTGACTTTTCTCTAAGTCAGGAAGGAACTAGAATCACAGAAGAAATTTAAAAGAGGAAAGAAGTGTGAAAGCGAGCTGCAGGATTCTTGGAGAAACGTCTGATTCTAGGTGTGGGACAGGAAGAATACAACCTGAGCCTGGAGCATGTAGTGCCTGGTAGTAAGGAAGTGAAAAAAATAATCATTACAGAAATGCCAACACCCACATTGGTCATGATGTGTCAGAGTTTCAATGGGCAGCACAGTAAAAATCCAGTCAGTGGTGTTGGATGTTAGCTGCGGTGTGGTTTGAATGGTTATGTCCCTCCTGGTTAATGTTTGAGACTTAATTGTCAAAACAATAGTATTAAGAGGTGGGAACCTTAGGAGGTGATTAAGTCCTGACGACTTATGAGTGAAATTCATGCTTCCATAAAAGGACATGAAGAAGTCTCTTCATCCCTGCTTTCCCTTTGTGCATGTGAGTGCACAGCAAGAAGGCCCCATGGTGTAGGCAGAGTGCAGCCCTCACCAGACTTGGGATATGTTGACACCTTGTTTTTGGACTCTTCAGCCTCCAGAACCCAGAGAAGTAAATTTCTGTTGTTATAAATGACCCAGTCTAAGGCACTTCGTTACAGCAGGAACAGACTAAGACAAAGCCCAAATAAAAATGAATATCAATGGGTTCATACTGAGTCATTCATATCTGTGCATACTACATTCACAGGTTGCACCAACTACAGATCAAACTTATTTAAAATACTGTGCCTATACTGAACATGAATAGAACTTTGGTTGTCATTATTTCATAACTAATAAAGTATAACAACTATTTTCACAGCACTTACATTATGTTAGTTACATAGGTAATCTAGAGAAAGGGTATACAGAAAGCTGTGCATAGGATCTATGCAAACCCTATGGCATTGGATATGATACTTGAGCATCCATGGATTCTACTACCTCCAGACATTCCTAGAGTCAATCCCCCCAGGATACCAATGGACACCTGAATTGGCATAAATAAATGACTGAGTAAATCAATAAATGAGGGGGGAGAGACACATCTCCAATGCTGTCATCTCAAGGATGGAGAAAGCAATTCTGTGCTCTTTGCAGTGTGAGCTGCAAATAAAAACTCGGTTCTCAAGAGTACCATTTGGGCAGAAAAAGAATAACCTTACACTGTAAAAATCTGAAAATGATCCCATCAGCCAAGTGACCACTTACATCTTCATCATAATCATCATAAAGTATGTTGAAAGGCATATTCTGTTTTTGGTACCAGGGATTGAACCCAGGGGCACTTAAACACTGAGATGCATCCCCACACCTTTTTAAATATTTTATTTGAAGACAGGGTCTTGCTGAGTAGCTTAGGGCCAACAAATTTGCTGAGGCAGGCGTTGATTGCAAAATCCTCCTACCTCAGCCTCCTGAGCCACTGGGTTAGAGGAGTGTGTGAACATGCTCAGATTGAAAGGATGTATTCTTTCTTATTTTAAGAAGATGGACACAATACCTTTATTTTATTTTTTCATTTATTATGTGGTGCTGAGGATCGAACCTAGTGCCTCACACCTGCTAAGTAAGTGCCCTCCTGGGTGAGCTAGAACCCCAGCCCAGAATGTATTCTTCTTTATTTTTTCTACTTGGTTATACATGACAGACTGCATTTGACACATTGTACACAAATGGAACCTATTTCTCATTCCTCTGACCATACATGGTGCTGAGTTACACCAGTAGTGTAATCACACATGTATATAGGGTAATAATGTCTCATTCTACAATCCTTCCCATCCCCACCACCCCTCTGCACAATCCAAACTTTCTTAATTCGTCCCTACCCAGCCCCCCATCATGGATCAGCATCCACATATCAGATAAACTATTCAGCCATTGGGTTTTTGGGATTCAGCATTTGAGTTTTTATTTCACATAGCATGATACTCTCCAGTTCCATCCATTTACCTGCAATTGCCATCATTTCATTCTTCTTTAAGACTGAGTAATATTCCATTGTGTATATGTACCACATTTTCTTTATCCATTCATCTGTTGAAGGGCATCTAGTTTGGTTCCATAGTTTAGTTATTGTGAATTGAGCTGTTATAAACATTGATGTGGCTGTATCACTGTAGTATGCTGATTTTAAGTCCTTTGGGTATAAACCCAGGAGTGGGATAGGTAAATGAAATGGTGGTTCTGTTCCAAGTTTTCTGAGGAATCTCCATACCGCATTCCATAAAGGTCGCACTAATCTGCAGTCCCACCAGCAATGTGTGAGTGTGCCTTTTCCCCCACATCCTCGCCAACACTTACTATTGCTTGTATTCTTGACAATTTCCATTTTGACTAGAGGGAGATGAAATCTTAGAGTAGTTTTGATTTGCATTTCTCTAATTACAAGAGATGGTGAACATTTTTTCATATGTTTGTTGTCATTTAGATTTCTTCTTCTGTGAAGTGTCTGCTCGGTCCTGTAGCCCATTTATAGATTGGATTATTTGGGTTTTTTTTTGTTTTGTTTTGGTGTGTGTGTGTGTGTGTGGGGGGGTCCTTTTTATATCCCGGAGATTAGTGCTTTATCTGAGATGCATGTGGTAAAGATTTTCTCCCACCCCACAGGCTCTGTCTTCATTGACTCTATTGACTGTATACTTTGCTGAGAAGAAGTTTTTTAGTTTGAATCCATCCCATCTATTGATTCTTATTTTAACTTCTTGTGCTTTAGAAGTCTTATTACGGAAACCAGGTCCTAAGCCAACATAATGAATATTTGGGTCAACTTTTTCTTCTATTAGGTGCAGGGTCTCTGTTTTAGTGCCTATGTCTTTGATTCGCTTTGAGTTGATTTTTGTGCAGGGTGAGAGATAGAGGTTTAATTTCATTTTGTTACATATAGATTTCCAGTTTTCCCAGGACCATTTGTTGAATAGGCTATCTTTTCTCCAATGTATGTTTTTGGCACCTTTGTCTAGTATAAGATAACCATACTTATGTAGGTTTGTCCCTGTGTCTTCTATTTTGCACCATTGGTCTATATGTCTGTTCTGGTGCCAATATCATGCTGTTTTTTTTTTTATTATTGCTCTGTAGTATAGTTTAAGGCCTGGTATTGTGATGCCTCCTGCTTGACTCTTCTTGCTAAGGATTGCTTTGGATATTCTGGGTCTCTTATTTTTCCAAATGAATTTCATGATTGCTGTTTCTAGTTCCATGAAGAATGGCTTTGGGATTTTAATTGGAATTGTATTGAATCTGTATAACACTTTTTCTAGTATGGCCATTTCGAGAATATTAATTCTGCCAATCCAAAAGCAGGGAAGATCTTTCCATCTTCTAAGGTCTTCTTCAATCTCTTTCTTTAGTATTCTGTAGTTTTCATTGTAGAGTTCTTTCACCTCTTTTATTAGATTGAATCCCAAGTATTTTACTTTTTTGAGGCTATTATGAATGGGGTAGTTTTCCTAATTTCTCTTTCTGTGAATTTGTCCCTTATGTATAGAAATGCATTTGATTTATGGGTATGGATTTTATATCCTGCTACTTTGCTGAATTCATTTATGAGTTCTGGAAGTTTTCTGGTGAAATTTTTGGATCTTCTAAATGTAGAATCATGTCTTCAGCAAATAGTGATAGTTTGAGTTCGTTTCCTATTTGTATCCCTTTAATTTCTTTCATCTGTCTGATTGCTCTGGCCAGAGTTTCAAGGACAATATTGAATAGAATCAATAGCATCCCCGTCTTGTTCAAGTTTTTAGAAGGAATGCTTTCAATTTTTCTCTATTTAGAATGATGTTGGCCTTGGGCTTAGCATAGATAGTTTTTACAATGTTGAGGTATGTTCCTACTATCCCTAGTTTTTCTAGTGTTTTGAACATGAAAGGGTGCTGCATTTTGTCAAATGTATTTTCTGCATCTATTGAGATGATCATATGATTCTTGTTTTTAAGTCTACTGATGTGATGAATTACATTTATTGATTTCTGTGTGCTGAACCACCCTTGTATCCCTGGGATGAGTTCCACTTGATCATAATGCA
The DNA here is from genome assembly GCA_020662805.1 of Glaucomys volans. Taxonomy (NCBI): domain Eukaryota; kingdom Metazoa; phylum Chordata; class Mammalia; order Rodentia; family Sciuridae; genus Glaucomys; species Glaucomys volans. Next base: position 1,537 of record JAJEJO010003282.1, on the reverse strand, counting down.
CTATCTTTTTAATTTGCGATTTCCATAATTTTAATGAGAATTTTTTGCCTATGTTCATCAGGGATATCAGTCTGAAGTTTTCTTTCCTTGATGTATCTTTGTCTGGTTTTGGTATCAGGGTGATATGTGCCTCATAGAATGAGTTTGGAAGTTTCCCTCCTTTTCTATTTCATGGAGTAATTTGAGGAGTAGTGGTTGTTGATTCTTTTTGTAGGTCTTGTAGAACTCAGCTGAGAATCCACCTGGTCCTGGACTCTTCTTGATTGGTAGGTTTTTGATGGTATCTTCTGTTTCATTATTTGTAATTGTTCTGTTTAAGCCACGTATGTCTTCATGATTCAGTTTGGGGAGGTCAAATGTCTCTAGAAATTTGTCAATGTCTTCAGGTTTTCTATTTTATTTGAGTATCAATTTTCAAAGTAGTTTCTAACTATCTTCTGTATTTCAGTCATGTAGGTTGTGATATTTTCTTTTCATTCCATATTTTAGTAATTTGAATTTTCTCTTTTTCTCCTTGTTTGTGTGGCTGCATGTTTATCATTTATCTATTTTTTCAAAGACCCAACTTTTGTCAGTTTTTGAATTATTTCTTTTGTCTCAATTTCATTGATTTTGGCTCTTATTTCAATTATTTTCTGTCTTCTACTGGTTTGGTGTTCATTTGTTCTTTTTCTGGGGCTTTTTGATATAATGTTAGGTCATTCATTTGTTGACTTTTTATTCTTTTAATGAATGAGCTCAGTGCAATGAACTTTCCTCTTAGCACTGTCTGCATGGTTTCCCATAGGTTTTGATATGTTGTATCAGTGTTCTCATTTACCTCTAAGTGTTTTTTTATTTCCTCTCTGATGTCTTCTGCTATCCATTCATCATTCAATAGCATGCTACTTAGTCTCCAGATGTTTGAGGAGTTTTTTTTTTAATTTTATCGTTGATTTCTAGTTTCATTGCATTATGATCTGATAGGATGCAGGGTATTTTTTTCATTTTTTTTGTGAGAATTTTGCTAAGAATTACTTTGCGGCATAACATATGGTCTATTTGAGAGAAGGATCCATGTGTTTTTGAGAAGAAAGTGAATTCACTCACTGATGGATGAAATATTCTATATGTGTTTGTTAAGTCTAAATTATTGATTGTATTATTTAGACCTAGAGTTTCCTTGTTTAGTTTTTGTTTGGAAGTTCTATCCAGTAGTCAAAGAGGTGTGTTAAAATCACCCAGATTATTGTGTTGTGTTCTATTTGATTCTTGAAGTCGAGAAGTGTTTGTTTAATGTACATAGATGCTCCATTGTTTGGGGCATAAATATTTATGATTTTTATGTCTTCTTGTTGTATAATTCTCTTAAGCAGTATGAAATGTCCTTCTTTGTCCCTTCTGATTAACTGGATTGAAATCCACTTTTTCTGATCTGAGGATGGAAATCCCTGCTTGTTTACATGATCCATATGAGTGACGTGCTTTTTCCCATCCTTTCACCTTCAGTCTGTGGATGTCTTTGCCTGTTAGGTGAGTCTCTTGGATATAGCAGATT
>JAJEJO010003281.1:511740-568240 GCA_020662805.1 Glaucomys volans | reverse complement strand
TTTTTTTCTTACTAAGATAATGTGAACTGGCAAAGAAGGTATCTTTATAGAAAGATTCATTAGATGAAAATAATTGTACTGGACTTTTCTGTATTCAAACTAATTTCTCTTGATTGGGACTTTTGAGGTTTTATTTGTTATTGTTTGTTTTTTTGATACTGGGGATTCAACTCAGGGATATTTAACCACTGAGCCACATCCCAGCTCTTTTTATGTTTTATTTAGAGGCAGAGTCTCACTGAGTTGCTTAGGGCCTCAGACTCCTGAGTCACTGGGATTATAGTTGTACGCCACCATGCTCTGCTCCTGAATTTTTATTACATGTTGTGATCTGCTACTTTTTTGTAACCTCAAAAGTGAGGTCAAGGGAATGCAAAAATGCATCAATACTTACCTTGAAATTTTTCTGGCTTTTTAATTCTACCGGCTGTAAATCACACATGGGCCAGGTATGGTGGCACACACCTATAATCTCAGCAAGTTGGGAGGCTGAGGCAAAAGGATCACAAGCACCAGCCCAGCCTAGACAACTTAGACACTGTTTCTAAATAAATAAATATATAGGACCGAGTCTGTAGGTCAATGGTAGATTGCCCCTTGGTTCAAGAATACACTAAGAAAATAAATAAATCAGGAATGGGAGTGGGCCTTTTTTCATGTCCAGTCTTGAATAGGAGGTGGGTCCTGAGATCACTGCATTGGACTGATTTGGAGAAGAATCTGCACACAACATGAAACTTTCAGTGTTTTGGTTGATCAGAGATTCTGTCCATGGGCATGGACTGATGTCTTAAGTACCATTGCTTTCCATGATCTAAGGACACTAATGGCATTTATTGATTCATAAACTTGGCCCTTTTCTATAGGACCACTCAGTATCTAGGATGTGAGAATGAAGACTGTACAAGTAGCAACTTAAAAAATTGAGGGACTGAAGAAAAAATAATAAAAGACTTGAAAAGAGAACTTGCAGAATGGAATTAAATCTTTGGTACTCTTCTGACACAGGAAAAATATATATAAAAATTTATATATATATGTGTATATATATATAAATAAGTATATATATATATACAAATTTGCCATTTATTGACCATATTATTTGTTTCATGTTGTTTTTCAAGCTATTTATATATATAAATATAAAAATAAATATATTTAACAAATATATATAAATTATATTTTAATAAACATTTATAATAAATATAAAAATAAATAAATCTATATACATAAATAACTAAAAACACCAGGCCCATAGCCTAATCAATGAATGGGCAAATGAACTAAACAAACTTCTCAAAAGAAGAAATACAAATGGCCAAAAAATACTTGAAAAAATGTTTAACATCCTTAGCAGTCAGCCAGGGTAATGCAAATCGAAACTACATGAGATTTTTATCTCCCTTCAGTTAGAATGGCAATTATCAAGAATACAAATAATATTTGTATTATGCTGGAGAGGATGTGGGGAAAAAGAACACTTATATATTGTTGGTGGGACTGCAAAAAATTAGTACAACCACTATGAAAATCAGTATGGGGATTCCTCAAAAGACTAGGAATGGAATAACCACATGACCAAGGTATTCTACTCCTTGGTATTTATCTAAAAGAACTAAAATCATATTAGAGTGATACATACATATGTTTATAGCAGCACATTTTCCTATAGCCACGTTATAGAACCTGTCTAGGTGTCTGTTAACAGATGAAGGAATGAAGAAAATGTGGCATGTATACACAGTGGAATTTTACTGAGCCATAAAGAAGAATGAAATTATGTTATTTGCTGGTAAATGAATGGAACTGGAGAACATCTCGCTAAGTGAAATAAGCCAGGCTCAGAAAGTGAAGGGTTGAATGTTTTCTTTCATATGCCGAAGCTAAAGAGAAAAAAGGAATAAAAAAGGGATCTCACTGGGGTGGGGTTGTGGCTCAGTGGTAGAGCACTTGCCTAGCACATGCGAGGCACTGGGTTCGATCCTCAGTACCACATACATACATACATACATACACACACACGTAAATAAATAAATAAAGGTATTGTGTCCATCTGCAACTAAAAAAATTTGTTTAAAAAAGGAATCTCACAAAAATAGAGGGGAGACCAATAGAGTAGAGGAAGGGGACGAAAGAGGATGGAGGAGGGGAGGGGAAAAGGAGGTTCTGGGGAATTAAATTAACCAAATTATGCTGTGTGCATGTATGAATATTTCACAATGAATTTCACTTTTTATGTGTAATTTTAAATGCACCATCTTAAAATAAATTGAAGGGAAACCAGTAGAGTAGAGTAGAGGAAAGGGATTAAGAAGGGGGAGGAGGGAAAGTAATAGGGAATGAAATTGATTAATTTCGTTAGGTGCTTATACAGATGTCGAAATGAATGAATCATGCTATTATGAATAATCATGATGTACCAGTAAAAACAAACAAAAATATTGAGGGGTGGGCTGGGGGTATAGCTCAGTGGTAGAGTGCATACTTAGCATGGGCAAGGCCCCATGTTCAATACTCAGTTCTAAAAGACCAAAGTCTGAACCAGTAGTCTTCCTGCCTTACGCATACCACATAGATTCAGTTCACCAGACTTCTCTGCCCCTCCCTCCCAGAGTCTAGTGAAGTTCGTCTGTATTATGGAAGTATCAGTAGGGGAGCAAGGTTCCAGTCAATGTGTGAACTGCAGGAGGAGTGTGGGAGTCTTGTCAGCATTTGCCAACACTTTTCTAAGTTTGTAAACTTGGGATAAACCAAATTATTTTCTATATTGCATGGATCAGTGATGTGAGGGAAGTTGAGAGCTCAGCTATCAAATAAGGTTTATGATAAATTATAATACACATATTATTTAAGATTCAAAAGTAGGTTCCCCAGCATGATACCAGTGTGAGTGCCTGTGTAAGTGTCTGATTCCATTTCAGGAAAGAGAAGATTGATAAAATAGGGAGATTGGTTGAGAGAACAGACTTTGAGGCCCTAAAGGTTTAAACATGCCTTCTCTCTACCCAGTGAGCTGCTCTGGAGTCTCAGAAAAATTATTGTGATGATACAGTTATTACTTGTTCTTTGTTTACTGAAGAAATTTTAGAACTCTCAAATAAACATACGGAAATTGGGGTCCAAATAGAGGCATCCATTTTAAGTACATTAGTGGTTCTGATGTGCCTCTTTATTTTTTTTATACTGTGGAAATAAGGCTTATGGATCAGAATGACACAGGAAATGACATTTTCACTTTTTAAAAGCCCAAGTGTCCTTTGTGTTAAAATACCACAAGTTACACTGATTGCAATAACCATAAGATGTGAGCCTCTGGGAACTGTAGGAAATGAGGTTAGAGTTCAGGGTGAGTGTACAAGTGCCTCCTGCTCAGAGTGTGTACAGAGGACTGTCACAGAAGCACTGCTTGCTGCAGGTAGATTTATATCATGTTTAATGCACATACTGGTGTTATCAGGAAGTGTCTGTTGGGCATCTACCATGCATAAAACTTGGCACATTCATAAAAAGATGAATGTCAAGACCCAGTTTTTATACTGAAAGGATTTATAATCTAGTTAGAATCATAAGATACACATAGTGTCATAAAACAATTATGTGTTAGGTGTTAAAAGGGTAGTTAAAAAAGTATTATAGGGCAATACAAGGAACAAAGGCCTAGGTAATCAGAAAAGTCGTTGTGGGGAAGATGGCAGTTTTGCTTAAGGAAGTGATTATCAAATTGTACAGGTCCAAGCCAGCAGCACCAGCATCCTGGAACCTGTTAAGACATGTGAGTTCTCAGACTCCACTTCAGAACTTCAGAATCAAAACCCTCCAGGGATGGGCAGCAATTTGTGCTTACAAGCTTAAGTCTGAACATCAAGGAAATGGTCACTGAAAGATGTGACTGAATTTCGGGAGGAACAACAACTGGCACACAGAATGTGCATGGGGTTGGGTGCCTGAATGAAGGGGACTGGTAAAAGAGACATAGTGTTTTCTGGTGCCATTTAGTTTAGTTTCTGTTTCAGAGAATTCTTTCTGCATGCAGTTAGATCCTTTTTTTTTCTAAATGTCCTTTATAAGTATGTTGTCATTTTGATCTCTTATTTGAAATGTTTGTACCTCCTGGATGAGGGATAAAATATACATGTTTCTGTCATTTTTTGAAGCCTCTGGAAAATGTAGAAAACACATCAGTTTTGTGTCTCAGTACCTGGTAAAAAGCACATACATAATAGATGTTTCAAAAGAGAATTTCATGAACTTCCATCAAATCCTAGGTAAATATCTATTAGAGATTGAAGTTTTAAAACTAAAATTGGGTTTTTATACATAAGGAATGGAGTGCGTTCCTCTCTATTACATATTTTATAGAATTTAGGATTTGGGGGCATTTTTAAGGCCCTGTCCTCTCATTTCTCTTGTGATTTTTAGGCCAGACATTAGGTAATTGGAGAAGTTGGTTTGGAGCCACATGTGGGCCATTTGTTAGGTGGGCACAGGCTGCTGAGAGGAGGCTCTGCTTCCAGCCTTTGCTCTCCCAACCACCCTGTGCCTTAAACTGGGAATACTTTTATAGTGCTGCTTAAGTGATATTCTGATTCTCTTTTAAAAAGAGAAAGTTATCTTAAAGACAGTTCAAGGGGAAAAAGAAGAACCCATGACCAGACTATGGCCCTGCAGTTAAGCTTTAAGCTCAATGTGTGTTTTCCTTCCTGGAAAAATGAATTCATCCTCTTCTAATCTGATTTTGGCTTGATTATATCAAGTTAGCATGTGCCTTGGAGAGGCCAAACTGTAGTCATAGGTGTGTTGCAATCTTTATTTCTCAAAGGAGGTGGATTTTTTTAGTTCATTGTAGGGAGACTTTCAGGGTCACATAGAGTATACAGTAATGTGTTAGGGTTCTGCTACTATGTCATTAGTTTTTCCTCACACTTGCGGAGTGAAATATATAGCTACCATATGTGAAGATATATTTCAAGCTTCCTGAAACCAAAGAACCAGCCATGGATTCACCAAATTTTAGGGGTCTGTTAGTATTTTCTTCAGCCAAATTTCAGGGTGAGGAAAAGAAATTGGGGCAATTCTTGTTTGTTTTTGTTTTTTTGTATCCAGATTTGCCTATACTCTAGGGAACTATAATTTTTATTTCTCTAAAAGGAAAATTTGAGGGCTTGTGGTGTAGCTAAATGGCAGAGTGCTTGCCTAGCATGACAAGGCCTTGGGCCCAATCACCAGCATGATAGATAGGTGAGCAGAAAATATTTTATTCATGAACCCATAGAATGATATTAATTCTATAGCATTATTCTTAATTTTCAGATGATGTTTGTTAGTGTCAGAAGTCAAAACTGAAGTGGCTTTTGTCCTAGGGCTTTCTCAACTTGGATGTGTCCAGGAATTCAAGGGTTTTGAGGGTTTATGACTTCTCATTATCATCATTATTTTTGCTTACTAATTTTTTCCTTATATTAAAGCAAGAGTATGTCCATACTCGGCTTCCTTCTCCCTATATCACCATAATATACATGTATTCCTACATTTGGGCTGTTGTCTCTCACTTGCTATGGGTAGAGTTTTGCAAGGTTGCAGAGTAAGACCTGTCAGCTGACACTTGCTCACATGAGAGCCATTAAGAGGGTGGTGTGGCCAATGTCAGAACAACCTTGCAGCTGAAGGCAAGTCACTGCAACTGCCCAGAGCCATATGAATAGTCTTGTGACCAATTAATTGACTACAACATAATCTCCAGCTAGGGAGCACAGATGGAGTGAGTCAGTCCAAGCTGCTCAACCTGTTGAGTGTTTTTTCTTTTGCTAACTGGAGTACAAGCTTGGGAACAAAAGTAGGGAGTGGGATTTGTACTTGTCTATGTTTCTAATGAGTTTGCTGAGAGCATGTTTTATAACGTGATGGATGCATCTGACTTCCCAAATCATCCTTGGGCTTAATTTATGTAACAGATGAATGTTCCGGGTTTTTTTTTTTTTTTTAAAGCTTCTTAAAGAGGAAATGAGTAGGCTGTTGCCAAGTAGCTTGTCTCATATGCTATATAGGGAGTGAAATGATAGCTTAGAACTGCTGGTCACTGCGGAATATCCCTCAAATAACAAAGAACTTCAAGATTTGTGTCCAAGTCCACACATCCACGTCGATGGTTGGGATAAACCGGAAGAACATTAAACCACTCAGGAGATGTGTGGCGGCACAGCAAAAACCACAAACCAGCCAGGAGGCTGGCAAGATTCGGCCAGATGTGTGAGTGGTGCCGTCTCTGGTGCTGGGAGAATTTACAAGACGCTTTTATGCACAAAGATTCGAAAATATGCTGGGGTTGGAAGGGGCACTGATCACACGGACCCAGAAGACAGGTTTGAAACTTTAGTTCTATTTTAAAGTCTCAGAGAAAGTTTTAATTGACTGGGTACCAAGGGTATGGAGTTGTATTGACTTGAAAGTTATTTTTCAGTAATGTCTTAAAGTGGGAGAAATGGGCTCACTGGTGCATGCACAGAAGGAAGACCTTTCCTTTATGGAAAAAGGTGTAGGCATGGGCATTTTCTAGAATTTTTTGTTTCTACTACCCATCTGCTTTCTTAACTTTTCATTACATCTGTTGGAGGCAGCTTAAAAGAAATGCTTATATCCTTTTCCTTTTGTTGAAGCTTGAACAATACTATTTGCATTTACTTATCAGGGGGAAAAGTTGCAGTCCTGAAGTACCTACACACCTAGTAGTTGATGGGGCACAGGACTGAGAGTTCTACTTCCTAGCTGCATTGTGGGTGAATGCTTGTGCCTTCTGGTGGAGGCAGGGTGCCTTAGGAGAGCCCAGTCTCCCTCTGGAAAATCCTTTTCATGAGAAGGATGTATTATGACCAACTAATTTTAATAGTGGAGTTTGTCTAAAAAAAAAATAACATTACACTTGGTATATTCTTTTAGGTTATTTCATCCACTTTGGAAGAGTTCATTAATTTTATTAGTAATGGAACTAATTGAAACACTATTTGTAAAGAATTTTATTGCTTGTCAAAAGAAAGAAAGAAAGGAAAAACTCAGATTTGTGTTTCATTCCAAAATCTTATGTCTGTAGATAGTAAGGAGAACCAAAGGTTAAGCTCTGCTTCTCATAATTAGTTTAAAAGTAAGTTTCTAAATTCATTTAAATGCTTTTTTCTACAGAAATTTGCTCAAAATGAGCATGTTTTATAAACTGTTTATCTCATATGTTTATTGATTTGATTGACAAATAACCGGGATATAGCTTCTGTCATGTAAGAATCTTTGAGAAGAAACTTAACAAAAGGGTAAATGGTTCACTATAATCTGAGAACCAAGTAGCTTTGAGAGTTAGAAGGGGGAAGTCGCTTCATAAGTGTGGTCACATGCTATCCACTCAATTAAATGTTTGTAGAAGAGGAGGTAATGAATGATGTGGTACTTTAGAAAAATACATTTGAGTGTTCAGATAAGGATTTCGCTTTTATAATGTCCCTTTTTATCTATTTCTTATCAGGAAAGGACAGCTGGGTGATAGGAGAGTAATGGAGTAGCTCAGTTTATCTAGATCCTGATTGGGATCCCCAGCTCTGCTGCCCAGGAGTCTTGTAACCATGGGGAACTCCCTTGGATTTTCTGGTTCTGATTCTCAGTTGTTAAGCTATATGGTAGACTTAGATTACTTTAAATTTCTTTTCTAAAATATTCTAAGATGTAGTATTAGGACCTTCTGTAGTCTCTATTTTTGTTTTTCTGTAGAATTCCAGCTCTCTAAGTAAGTTATTTGGCGTGAATGTTCACATAAAATAATATGCGGGACCACGCCAATTTTTTTTTTAAACTTATAAAATTTATATATAAGCTGCTAACCTTTCACTGAGCCTGCTATTTTGGGTAAGACTTTAACCATTTTTTATGTAAGCAGCACTTTATAATGAAATGTTTTTATGTCCATTTTCCCCTGTATCTTTTTTTTTTTTTGGACTGAAGATTGAACCCATGAGCTTAACCACTGAGCCACATCCCCAGCCATTTTCATTTTTTATTGAGACAAGGTCTTGCTAACTTGCTGAGGCTGGCTTTGACCTTGTGCTCCTCCTGCCTGAGCCTCCTGAGCCACTGGTATTACAGGTGTGTGCCACCCCTTTCTTTATCGTTACCTCCTTTAGATTTACTTTCCTAATGCTAAGGTTTTTTTTTTTTACAATAATGACATAGATTTTTTAGTTAATTTGGAATTGGAATTCATCTGTGATTACCAGTTGCCTTGTTTGATGTCGTCCATTTTCTCTTCCCTTTCCTTACAGTCTTAAAAACGTATTTGTTCTTTGCAGTATTATGCTGGTTTCCAGAGTTTTTTAGGAGTTGGGCCAATCTCACAGGTAGAAGTGAATTATTGGCAGGAGCTCCTACCGTGGGGATTGGCTCCAAGGTGCTCAGGAGTTACCTGTTTGCCCAAGTCATGTGGCAGTCAGTTAGGGAGACTTCCAACTTGCCTTTTGCTCTTGGCTATCTGAAATTAATAGTTTCAGGTAGTCTTTCTTTAGTTGAGCATACTGACCAGGAGAGATATATTTTTCCCAGTTCCTCATGATTTTTTTTCCAGTAATTCAAAAGATGAAGAAAAAAGGCCTCCACAAATACACTAGACTCACATGGCATACGTGACAGTGGCCACCACGTCAAACAGACATAATGCAGAAATAAACATTTTTATTATCTCATTGAGGTTTCATGGATAGAAGTTGTCCTCTGTATCTTTGCTTCTATTCCTCTTCACCTCTGTAGTAATAGATATCGGGGTTCAGTTCATTTCACAAAGTTGCAGAGTCAACAAAGAACTGCAGTTTCATGAGGCCTTCTCAGTGGTTTGTCAATACAAATATCTTTGCTAAAACTCAGTTCAGATCTGGTGACTTGGAAGTATGGGACTGAGTATATAGTGTAGTGTTCAAATAATTGCTTCCACTTTCCTAAAATGTGGACTATAGCAAGGCTATTAAAAACTTTTGATTTTGGCTTTATCCAGCAAGTTAGGTAAGGCCCTAGGACTGTTTATGTGAGCATTTGCTAAACATATTTGTGAATCATTAGTGGCAAGAGAAAACCTGCCATATCTTCTTGTCTTTAAAGTGTACCCTTTGGGCTGGGGATATAGCTCAGTTGGAAGAGTGCTTGCCTTGCAAGCGTAAGGCCCTGGGTTCAATCCCCAGCACTGCCAAAAAAATAAATAAATAAAGTGTACCCTTTACATGCTGAAGAGGAACTGAAACAAAGTACTTCAGAATCAATTAAGCTTACAGTTTCATATCTTGAAATTTGAGTTCAGAAGAAATTCTCTGTGCTGCTTTAGAGTTAACCACCAAGGGTGCTGGGGGTGTGGCTCAGTGGTAGAGCCAGTCCTTGGGATGTGCAAGGTGCTAGCCTGGGTTCCTTCCCCAATACCAAAACACTACAAACCCCAGGATTGAAAAAGCAGAGAAGTTCATGAGTTAAGATATTGATTTACATACATTGTAGGTGAATTAGTTCTATTTAAGAAGGAAAATTCTTAGATTGTCTGTGGTGGTTGCTTAAGAGGAAAGTGAGTGCAGAAACCAAGGTGTATTTTCACTCACGAACTGCTTCACAGACATAAGCCAGCCATGATTTGCTACCGGTCTTTATTTATAGTAGCAGGATTACTGACCAGGAAATGCAGAACTAGTCCCAGATTTAGAGAGCAATATGGTAAGGCACCAGACCAAAGAATTCTGAAGATTCTAGGAAAAGGCTGCTAAAATAAAGGCAATGCAGGTTGTAGGCGTGGGAAGAATATTTTTCATTGTGTTCTACACATAGAAACAGTGTGAAATTCTACTCTGATACTACTTAATAAAAAAAGTAGCTGTTGAACAGGTTGAATGAAATGCGTAGAGAGAAAAAAAAAAAAAAAACCCAAAGCCAGTCAGCTGATAGTCTTGTGCTTGTGACAGACTTCCCAGGGAGGCTGTAAATTGCTGGGTGTGACTCTTTCAGATGTGCTGGTCATTACTGTCACAAGGTCTTCTGCCCTTCCTGCATTTCTTCCCTTTTCACTGATTTTGTGTGCAATGAGGATTTTTCTTTGACTTGTTAGAAGAGCTAATTCCTCTGGTTGATGGTTGGGAGATGTAATTTGAGACTGATTGAGTAAATGCATGAAGGAATGTGATGATAATCTGGTATTGCTGAAGTTCTATGTCTGATTTAGGTTTCAGGAGCTTTCGCCTTTTCCCTCTGAGGACACGTCAATTACTGGGAATGAATCACAGCAGTCTGAATACAGAGGATTTTCATAGAAACTGACAAATGACATAAACTTTGTCTGGGTCTTATTTTGATAAGCATTGATGACATAACAGACTAAAGCACTTGTTATTAGTCATCCTAAGTAATTGTGTCCAGAATGACAGTGTTCCAGACAGAAGGCAAGGTTACTTCATCACTGAAGTCTGCAGGCCATGGCAGCTTCTGAAGTCTTTTCCCCTCAGAGTTTCTGCTCAGCTCTGTGCTGAACTGGAATGCTCATTGGACTGGTCCAGATTCCTAGTTCTCCTATTATGACTTCTGTAGTGAGTCAGGCTCTGGCTTAACCTTATCCTTTTATTGTTAGAGTGACAAAAGCTGAATATCTGCTGAACAGAGATGGAGCAAGCCCTGGTGGGAACTGGTGAGAGCAATAACTTGTGACCCATCTAAGATTATAATGGAGCTCCCAGTCCAAACTCAACAAAATGAATCGAGCCTGTGGGCTATAGAAACACCAAGATTCCTAAGAATTTTCTTCCCTCTTATGGGCCTAAAGGGATGTTTGGATATCAGGTATAAATCCATCTGTTAAACTTTATATTTGAAGTGTTTGATCTAATATTCTATCAGTTTAGAAAGTTTAAAAAACGACTTTCAGGTCTTTATAGAACATATATCAATGAAAATCGTGTTTCTCATTATTCTATATTACCCTGCTCAAAGGCAAAAATTTCTTTAAAAAAATTTAAAAAGTATAACTTTGTAAAAATTAAGGTATTTTTTTACTTCTAATATGTGAGAACCTGTGGAAAGATATTTGGGGATCTTTTCTACCCTGATTTCATGATTTGGGGGTAGGGGAGTCTTTGCTGCCTTGAATTCACTGTGTCTTTGGGAATGTCCCCAAATCTTTCTGTTTCTACTCTTAAAAAACAGAGATGGTGGACAGTAATTTCTGTCCATTTCTGTATGTTTGGACAGTAATTTCTCAAATATATGAATTTTAAAAATGTAGGTTCCTGATTTACTTTAAATCAGTGACTCAAATTCCTGCAGGTGGAATCTGTAAAGCTTTGTGTGGCGTGCATACACACACACACACACACACACACTCCTTTGAGCTGAATCTGGGAACTACTGTGTAGGTGGTGTTAGGTTCTTCCCAGCTCTAATTTTGAGATTATCTGTCTTTGACCTGTGAGGCCCACAGATGTTAGAGAAACAGGAAGACTTGTCTGGGTAATCAAGGGAGTCAAAACTACCTCATAGTAATCTTTTTCTATGTAAGGGAGCAAGCCACGTAGGTATTTGGTGAAATATAGTCTCAACAGAGTGAACAGCAGAAGGCAAAACATGCCCAGTGTGCATCCTAAAAAGAAAAATGCTGCCTGAGGGCAAAGATGGTTTGGATTCAGAACATAATTGGCGAGTAATCCTTCGTGGGAATGTGAATAGGGCGGAGGTGTGCTGGTGGACAGCACTAGCAGTGGCATGCTGCCATACCAGGGAGGTGGAGGGTGCCCGCCCCTATCATTGCTCCCACTGGCCCTTTCCTGATAGCAAAAACTCCTGTTATTCAGTCCTCAGTGCTTTGTATTTAAGCCTTGTTCTCTGTAGACAGTAACTCATACGTAGTGTGAACTCTTTTTATGAGAATTGTTTGCTCTGTTGGGCAAACAGCGATTGTTGGGAGGAGCAGAATAGGCAAGGATTGGGATGCTCCTTGGAGCAGGTTGACAGTGGACCCTTGACTTTCCAGCTGAGTGGGTGGAACTGGGAAGGTGCCCTGTGATTCCTGCTGAACAGGGACAGACTTGATGGTATTCCTGTATAAAGTTCTCCTGAAAATTGAAATTCAAAAAAAAAAAATCCCCTTTTAAAGAGACTACTTTTAGAGCAGTTTTAGGTTCATAGCAAAATTGAGCAAACTTCCCGTAATACTCCCTGCCCCCACACACCAGGAGCCTCCCAGGCTATTGACATTCCTCACCAGGGTGGTGTATTTGTTAGAACTGATGAACCTGTATTGACACATCATTACCAACCAAAGACTGTAGCTTCCATCAGTGTTCACTATTGGTGATGTACATCTAATGGGTTTCAACAAATGTGTAATGTGCTTTATCCATCATTCATGCAAGCTAGAAATTTTCCTACCCTAGTAATGCTCCTGTAGTAATGCTTTCCTACCCTAGTAATGCTCCTGTAGTAATGCTTTTCTACCCTAGTAAAGCTCCTGTAGTAATGCTTTCCTACCCTAGTAATGCACCTGTTCATTCCTTCTTCTCTCCTAAGCCCCTGCAACCACTCATCTTTTTACTACTTCTACAGTTAAACCTTTTCTAGAATGTCATTTGATCAGAATCATACAGTATACAGTCTCTTCAGAATTACTTCTTTTACTTAGTAGCAATGCACTTAAGGTTTTTCCTTATCTGTTCATGGCTTGATAGTTCATTTCTTTCTAACCCTGAAGATATTTCATCAATGATCTTTTTACCCTCTGAAGGACACCTTGGTTGCCTCCAGGTTTTGGCAGTTATCAGTAAAGCTGCTTTAAACATCTGTGTGCAAGTGTTTGTGCAAATATATGTTCTCATGGATTGTAAGGTAAGCGTAATGTTTAGTTTTGTAAGAAAATTCCAGATTCTCTTCCAAAGTGTCTCTATGACCAACAGTTAGTGACAGTTCCTTTTACTCCATATCCTTGTCAGCATTTGGCATTGTTGGCATTCTAGATTGGGTTAATTTAATAGTGGGAAGTTCGTATCTTGTTTTAATTTGCGTTTCTCTAATGACTTGATATTAGAGCATCTTTTCATATGATTCTTGCTATCTTTTCTGGTGAGATGTCCGTTCAGGTCTTTGCCCATTTTTTAATTGTGTTGTTTTCTTTTTTTTATTTCTTTGTGTGTGTGTGTGTGTGTGTGTGTGTGTGTGGTACTGGGGATCAAACCCAAGGCCTTATGCTTGCAAGGCAAGCGCTCTACCAACTGAGCTACATCCCCAGCCCCTGTTTTCTTTCTTATTGTCAAGTTTTTAAGAGTTTTTGTTTTTTTGTTGCTTTGTTTTGTTTTGGATGGCAGTCCTTCATTAAATATGTCTTTTGCAGGCATTTTCCCCAGTGTGTGGCTTATCTTCCCATTCTCTTGACAGTGTCTTTTACAGAGTAAAACTTTTAATTTTAATTTTAATGAAGTTTTGCTTTTTGATAATTTCTTTCATGGGTTATGTCTTTGGTGTTATATTCAGAAACTCTCAGCCATACCCAAAGTCATCTACATTGTCTCTTGTGTTATTCTTTCTGAGTTATATTTGCATGCTACATTTACATTGTTGATGCATTTTGAGTTAATTTTTGAGAAGGGTATAAGATTTGTTTCTAGATTCAGTTATTCTAGTACACCTGTTAAAAGTTAAAATCTACTGGTTCACTGCTGATATGTGAAATGTTTTTAAAATATTCGAACAGGTGTATTCAGAGCTAATTTTAGTACCCTGTCTGTGTTCATGTCAGGCTAGCTCCTTTCCCCCTTTCTTCTTAAATGCTCTCTCTCTCTTTTTTTGGGGGGGTACTTTATGTTGTTGTAAATTTATAAATTTATTTTTCAGTACTAGGAAGGGGCACTCAACCAACTGAGTCACATCCCCAGCCCTATTTTGTATTATATTTAGAGACAAGGTCTCACTGAGTTGCTTAGCCCCTCACTTTTGCTGAGGTTGACTTTGAACTCATGATCCTCCTGCCTCAGCCTCCCGAGCTCCTGGTATTATAGACAGTGCCACCACACCCAGCTAAATCTTTTTTCTGATTGTTAAAATAATACAGTTTTATCACAAAACATTTGGAAAAGGCAAGCAAATTTAAGAATTAAAATCCAGATCACCCTTAATACTAGCACATAAAATTCAACTGTAATTAATGGTTTTATTTATTTACTTCCAGCACTTTTTAGTGACATGGGTATAAGCTAAGTTGTATTCAGTGAATTGTATTATACATCAAGCTATATAATTTGCTTTTCTCTTATTAAAAACGTGATAGTTTTACCAACTCAGTGAGCCCCTGTCTCTAAATAAAATACAAAATAGGGCTGGGGATGTGGCTTAGTGGTTGAGTGCCCCTGAGTTCAATCCCCAGTACCAAAAAAAAAAAAAAAAGTGAGGTTTAGCATTTTTTCATATGTTGAAAGACTGTCTCTTTTCTATATGTGTGAACTTTCAATATCTTTTGCCCATTTTGCTGTTCTAATGAATCTTTAAAAATTAACCTCTGGTTCTTCAGCATTGGGGCAATAAGTCCTTTGTGATATGAACTAATTGTTTTCAACTTTTTTAAAGCCCTTGATATATATATAGATAGATATTTTAAACATAATTGTAGTCACACTTTAGGCATAATTTTGTGTTGTGCGTTTTGGTCTTAACATTACACTGCCAGTATTTGTATTTTTCAAATAGAGCAGGTTTTTACACCTCAGATGAGGAAACAGAGGGTTTCCCCTCAGCTCATTTGCCACTGGTGTTGAGCCAGTAGTGTAGTGGAGTTGGGAATGCACAAAATCCAGAGTCTGATGACATTGGTGTGAGTTTTGACTTTGCCTCGTACTGGTTATAACCTTGTTGAGGTCTCCTAACTTTGTTGTAGAACAGATTATATAATATAGGTGCTCACAGAACATTTGTGAAGGTCAGCTCAGGTAAATTCTGTAAAAGTGTTTGGTAACTCTAAAATGTTAGGCAATTATTTGTGCTGTATGTTTTTCAATATTTTTTCCAGAAACATTTTTTAGCTTTATTGTATTTATTTTTATGTGTTGCTGAGGATCAAACCCAGTGCCTCACATGTGCTAGGCAAGCACTGTACCACTGAGCCACAACCCCAGCCCATGCTGTGCAGCTCTGATCACCACACTTGCCCTGTATACATCCCAGCCCCAGGCCTTTGGGAACTGAAGTCTCTGGGCTCTATGAAAATTATGCAGTTAAAAAAATCACTTACATAATGTGATGGAAATTCATTTCATATGGTACTAGAACAGCAATAGCAAACTGAAAAACATGGATGCGTTTAATAAATGAGAAGAGGGATGCTTTTTTTTAGAGAGAAAAGTTGTCCCGTTCTTAGGGAAGACGGGATAAAGGACAGGAGGATGTGGTATGTAAATGTTCAGAAGAAAGTTCAATAAATGTCATTGTCTAAGACCAAACTACATATTTGAAAACTGAATCTGAATGCCTTGAATTCATTAAGGTGGTTTCCTTGTAGGAGTTCACCCACTGCCTCTTGCTTCAGTTACCATGAAGCCTCTTAAAGGAATCAGTATCAAGGGTATTTGTCTTAAAGCAATAATAGGTTTTGTTTTGTTTTGTTTTGTTTTTTTCTTCTCAATACTGGAAATTGAACCTAGGACCTCACACATGCTAGGCAAGCGCTCTACCACTGAGCTGCACCTCCAGCCCTTTTTTATTATTTTATTTTGAGATAGGGTCTTGCCAAGTTAACTTGCAATCCTCTTGCCTCAGTCTCCTGAGTAGCTGGAGTTACAAGCATGCACTGTCACACCTTGCAATAATATGTTCTTTGATGGATTTTAAAAACGAATGGTTATTTCTATTCTAGTGTCCATCTTTTTTTTTAAATTAATCAAGAAATAGTACAGTCACATAGTTTAACATTCAAAAGGCACAAAGCTGGTAAGCATTTAGAGCACACTTACTGTGTGCCTGACTCTGTTAAGTACTTTATAGTCTACATGAAAAAGACTGAAATGTAAATAGTATGCAAGAGTCATCTGCTTCTCCACTCTGAACAACCCAGCTTTTTGCTCCAGAGACAAGTAATGTTACCAGTTCATTCTGAATCTTTCTGGAGGTATTCCACTCAGATGTAATAAAATCCAGATTCCCTCACTCCCAGTTTTTCCTATCTGTAGGTATATGGCAGCATTTAATACACAATGTTCTTTGTGTGTGTGTTTTGTGGTGCTGGGGACCTGCTCTGCTGATGAACTCTCAACCTGTACTACTACTACTTTTCTTTTTTTTCCAGTTAAAATTTTGTCTTAGAGCTTATTACAGTATCGAATTGCATAAGAGCTTTCTCATTCTTTGTTGTGTCTAAATAGTGCTGTATCATATGGATGTAGCATAGTTTGTTTCACCATCTATGTTGACAGTTTGTTTTCAGTTCTTCCCTATCCCAAACAGCCCCGCAGTGAATACATTTTTGTATATAATTGTTTTGCACCTGTGCAACTTTATATGTGGGACTGATTTCCTAGAAATGGGGTTCCTGGATCAAGAGTATGTGTGTTTGTACTATCTCTTTCAGGAATATTATTTTATAATCAAAGACAAATTACAGTTATTTATTTTGGTTCTGCCAGTTTACATACAAAAAAAAAAAAAGACCTTACACAAAGAATCATGCTTTTTGACCTCTAGAAACTTCTGGAAAATAGAAATATTACCTGATCTCTGTTTCATTTAATTGAATCTTGAATTAATATACAAAACAGTGTCTTGAGTCTTTACTTTGAAATCCATTCATTCATTTGTTACTAGTGTACAGTTTCCCTGGAAATGTGGCAGGGGTTAGGGGAACCTTTCCTTCTGGAAAAGAGAGGCAGTGGTGTTTGCAAGTTACTTTTTAGCAGAGCCATTGTACATTTCAGTAATCCAGAAATTTATTCAGTCTTGACTGCTTTGGTTATGCTGATAAGGGTATAAAAAATTAACTCCATGAATATTGGATTAAATGAACACAGGAAGATGAATAGCAAAACTCTTTTTGCCAGTAGTGTCTAGTGTTTTTTGTTTGTTTGTTTTAAGTGCAGGCATTGTCTAGTTTGTAGACATCAGCGCAGAACAATTAGTGCTCATTTAAGAATTAAAAGAACCACTTTGGAAAAAATGAGCCATGTATAGATATTTGTGCGGTTTAGGGAAGAAACTATTATTAACAGCAACAACAGAATCCGGAAAACTAGTCAAGGACAGAATCACAACTGCTCCGGATGACCTGCCTGTTCAGTGTCCCTCTCATTCCAAAAGGACTTATACTTATCTTTTTGGATTTTGTTAGCATCTATTGAAAATTTTATTGATGAGGCATGTTTTTATTAAGAAACATGCTTATCAAAGCATAGAGTACATCTAGAAGTGTTAAAGAATACTATGCTATAATGTCATTTTAATTAGGATTATTTCCCTCTCACCTGACTGAGATCATCTGCGGCAGAGTATCCTGTGCACATTTAATAGATGATGGGGGCTTGTGGAGTGTTAGAGCTGGAAGGACCAAACCTTTGGGGATAATTTTAGCCCCACCCCATAATTTGTAGAGGAGAACAGTTGGACTGAAGTGGTGTGTGACTGGTCACCGACTGTATCCATCCCAGGCCTTCTGACCTCTAATGCATTTTCTTCAGCACTGTGATGGCCACAGGACAGTTGGGCATGAGTAATGTTGTGAGCCACATGCAAACCTCACCTCTTTCAGTTTTACCTGATATGACCCTGAGCTCAGGAAACAAGGGAGAAACTGCCTTCTGTACTTGATACTTTGTTCATAACAGCAAACCTCAGTCTGTGTTGTGACTCATACTGTTTGGTCGCTGCTGTGAACACATTATGTATAAGCTTATGTAGTTTCATGACCTTTGCTACCATTTATAGCATTGTTTCAGTGGCAGGGAGTGGGAAACAAGTTCAGAGTTCCAACCTACTTAAAAACTTCTGGCTGTCATCTTTGTTAGGGATCAGTTATATATTCAGGAAAATAGGGGACCTGAAAGTTACATTTACATCTTTTATCCTTCCCTCAGACAGAGTATTAGTTACATAGATGAACAGTCCACTATTCCACAATTCTCAAATTCTAAAATCTCTGAAAAATATTTTGGAACTGATCCACCTAATTTAAGTATTCATAACTTGGGCTGGGTGTGAAATATTAATTTATTTGATTTTGGAGTTTGATTACATCTTACACTATGCAGTAGGTATTATATTATATAGTACAAGCAGCTTTCTAAAATCTAAAAAGGATGTGAATTCTGAAACATCTAACCCTGAGGATCTCAGTTAAAGGATTGTGCATCTGAACTGATCTTTGAGTTATGCTCTACAAAAATTTTTAAAAGCGCTTTTGTACTTATTCTGTTCTTTTGACGTTCTTATGAGATGGATAAGGCAGACATATTTGGGGAAAGCTCAGTACTAGATTGGAGTCACCTGAGTTGAAAGAGGTAGAGTTAGAAGCTCCATTTGCCATGATGAAGGCTAATCCAAGTCCCAGGCATCATGTCCTCTGTGACTTTCATCCCTCACCCCACCATATGGACTTCTCTTCATCCTTTCACTTCCCCATAACCCATTTAGACATTATCTGAGTGCCTGTACCCAGTTCACTTAGGTTTTTAGTGCATTTTGAGGTCAGAACTGGATCTAGTTAATTTCTGTTACCATAACTTTCATGATGCCTGAGTTAGGACAGGTGCTTAAGAGAGTGTGAAGGAATGATGGCAGAGTGTGCTTTGGAGCCTGTGTTGCCATTTTCATTCCATGCCGTAAAAAGTGTAAAGGATTTATTTACGTATCACTAACCATCTTTTCGATATTTTTAATTTTTTATTAGAGCATTATAATACCATAATGATGAGATTCATTGTTACATATTTGTAGATGCATAGAATATACCTCTAATATTTTATTGTATTGGATTTTAATATTGTACCATTTCCTTTTTTGTGTTTGTGCTTTTCCTCTCTCCTCCTTCCCTACCTTCACCTATTTTTTTTAAGACAGAAAAATTGTGACCAATATTTAATATAATTATCTTTGGGTGAGATAACAATGAGATACATTTAGTGGAATAATTCAGAGATTAATATCTTTAGCATTGTGTATTAAAGCTTCTGATAAAAATTGGAATCTTAAAGCACTTTTTAGTATACTCTTAACCACAGGACAGTAACTCAGTAGTGAATTATTATGAATTTTCTATGAAATGACACCAAGCAATTCTTGCACCTAAGCCTGTAGAAGAACAAAACAAGGAAAGAAAGGAGAATTAACTAATTTGAAGATTATGTTCCTATTAGCCGTGTTCCTAAGGGCACTAACCTAGCAAAAATAAATAAATAAATAAATTCCCAATCTGTTACTGCCATTTTTTTGCATAATTTTTTCTTGAAATAGCTTATTACTGGATAGGAAAAAATTGTATATTTTGTGCTGACAGGGTGAACTCTGCATGTCATCCTGAGCATAATTTTCCCTTCTCTATTCCCAGTTTCCTTTCTTTTCAGGTTATCATTCAGGCCTCATCACTCTTCTCAAACAAACTTTTTGAGATATTTCTGTTTGTAATTTTTTTAAGAATTTTTTGAGAGTTAGAGAAGTGCTAAGAGTTAAATACAGACTAGGGCTTAAGAGTGGCTGGAATGTATCTTCATAAACTAAGTTTCGTTGGAGCAGGTATTTTGATTCGTTCATTGCTTTATTCCAGTTCCTGAACAACTGCTCAACACAGCAGGCAAGAACTGCCTTTTAAATACATACTATTTATCAGTTTTTGTTATCATTATTGTTTGCTTTTTTCTTTTTTAAAAAAATCTTTTCTTGGGCCATTTAAAGTTCCTTATCATATCTGACTCTAAACATTTACATTCTTGGATCACAAGACTGCTCTTTAGACTCTTTATGCAAACTTATTTTTGATAATATAGGGTTGCTTCCTTTTATGAGACCAAGAGGGGAAAGGTAGATCATGCTTTTCAACACGGTCTTACTCATGACCGCTTCTGGTCTGACTCTTGTAAAAGTTTGAGGCAAGAGTAAACAAGAAAGATAGAACTAGTCTTGGGAGGATAAAAATCACCCTGCAACAAATTTATATAACTGTGCCCTCTTCCTTATTGCCATTACTCTTTGAAACCCTGAGGATGAAAGACAGTACTATGTCTACATTGCCCTGAACATGATCTCAAACCACTTCAGCACTTTTTCAAAAACACAGTCAGATCATGTCATTGCCTTTCTTGAAAACTTGGAATTGGTACACCATGACTTATAAAACAAAATGTGCATTCCTTGGCAGAGCGTCTAAAGTCCCCGACAAGTAGTCCTGAACTCTCTCCAACTTCATCTGCCATGTCTTTATTCTGCAGGAAACACATTCCAAGCACACATGGATTTTAATATTGTACCATTTCCTTTTTTGTGTTTGTGCTGTGCCCCTCAGCCCATGACTCCCTTGTTTGTTTTTCCCTCTATGTCTTTGTCCCGATTTCATTCTTATAAGGACACCAAGTCATTTGATTAGTGCCCTTACTAATTTAGTATGAGCTCATCTTAACTTGATTACATCCATAAAGACCTTTCCAAACAAGGTCATATTTGTAGATATAGGAATTAATACTCAAACCATAACACAAGTGGGTTAATAAATTTTAGAGAAGTCTGTTTTGCTTGTCAGCTTTCAAGGAAATAATTCAGACTTTGGCTACTTGCTTTCTGCTCTTGATTAGTAGTTCCAGAAATAAGGCCTGGTTTCCATTCTAACCAGGCAGATTTTAGCATCATAGAATTTTAAAATCTAAAAACCTCCAACCTGTCATTTTGTTTAAAATTTTACAGTAAGAAAAGGTAGACCATCTTATTCTCTTGTGCTTAAACTCATCGTAGACAAATAATGCCTTGTCCCCTGAGGCCAAGTGTGGCAGTGTTTCCTTGCTCTCAACAAAAGCAGAGAATTAAGTTTGTTTTGATTAAAATGTATTTCTCTGAAATGGTCATTATTTTAAGGCAAACAGCCCAGGGCTTATTTTTTCTTGAAGAGTTGCCCTCAGTCATATGGAGAGTTGTTCTCAGTAAAGCTCCAGGAACTTTGTTCTGGGCTCACAGAAGCTCCATAGTAAGTGTTGGTTAGAAGTTGAAGTGACTGTGAATGAGAATATATTTGGCATGTGACTACTACTCAAGCCCTGTTAGTGTGGTAGGGAAAGGAGCTGGCGGAGTGCTGGGAATTTCCCTGGATTATCTCCTTTAATCTTCATAACATGCCCTATGATCTGCTGGGGAGACTTTCTCAAGGCTATAAAACCAGTGGGAGGCAGAGCTCAGATTTGATCCCAGGCCTTTCTCACTCTGAAACCCTCATCTGGTGGCCTTTGTAAGGTCTCTTTTTCTTTTACCAAACTGCCACCGTTAATTCCCTCTGTTAATATCAGAGATGGTAAATGTCAAAATTATGATTGGATGTTAAACCAAAGGAAGTGTTTGTATGAGAGAATAGAGTTTTCCTCATTTCTGTAAAATACTTTTAAAGCATTTGGGTCAAAAAATTGTATAATCTGAGATATGTACTTTTTCTGTACCTTTTATTTCCATCTTTCTTGTTTGGAAAAGAACATGAAATGTTCATAAAGTCTTATAATCATTATTAAATTTGAGTTCTTCCTAGACAGGCTATCTTCCAATTTAATTGATATTTTGAATCAGTGTTATTCCTCACAAGAATGGAACAACTTGTAAATAATAGTGTTGTTTTGGCAGAACTTAATTATTGGGACAAAATAGATTGAATAAGAAAATATAAGACAATTAAATCTTTGTTGACTTTTTCACTCACTTCTAATAACTTCAACCTGTGTATTCTGGGTTCTCTCATTATTTGTTTGTTTGTTGTGCTGGGGATGGAATCCACAGTCTCATGCGTGCTAGGCTAGTGCCTTACCACTGAACTGCAGGCCCAGTCCTTGTACTGTTTTAATACATAATTTCTGAGACTGTTTTAATGGCCTTTTGTAATTTTAAGTTCAGTGGTTTGAGTCACAGTCATCAGACTTTTTGGGTTGTGACAGAAAATGAACTCCAGGAATAGTGCTTACTCAGGAACAGCTGGTTTCTAGTGCCAATAGGAGTCTGTCTCATTCCATTGCTCACCTGCTTTTCCTCCATGTTGACTTCATTTTCAAACAGGCGCTTATCTCGTGATGGCAAAAATAGCCACCAGCAATCCCGGGATTACCATTTACAAGCTGAGCAACTAAGTTTTGGGACTGGCTCCCATAGCTGAGCTCAGGTCATGTGGCCATGTCTCATTGCCAGACCTAGAACTTGGACTACCTCTGGACTGAAAGTAGAGGAAAATCAGTTTCCAAAATAAACTTGCCATGCTGTTCTCAAAATTAGGAGAAAAGGATGCTGGGCATAAATTACAACACAGGTTGTTGAAAGAAGGTACAATCAGAACTTTGTATTTTTTGCTGCTGGGATTTAAGAAAACAAATCTGCTACACTAAAAGAGTATGTTCATATTTAACTAACCACTGCCAGAAAAAGGAAAGGATCAAAAATGCAGTTTGTGATTGGATACCAGACATTGTATTGATTTTCTTTAAAAATCACAGTGTTCACAATCCTTCAAGGTAATGATTACCATTTTAGAGCCCTTACTGTGTGTCACCCACTGTGTGAAGTGCTTTATGTATTGTATCTGTACAGCTGCTTTGTGAGGTCAGCATTACTATATTCATTGTCCTTAATGCAGAAATCATAGGTCAGAGTGTTTGGATTTTAAAACCAAATGTGCCTGACTTCACTTCACTTATACAGACTTGTACTTTTACAATTTTCTGTCCTTTTTCTTGTCTGTCCATCTGTCAGCTATCCCTCTACATCCTGTTCCAGCAGTTTTTAAAAAAGCACCTGGCACCTCGGTTCTGCCTCCTGAACATGTCTCCACATCTCCTTCCATACGGTCACTCTGGCCTTCATTAGGAAGGACTTGAATATCATACATTCTCTTTGGCCTTCCTGCATCTAGTCTTAATTCACCCCCATTTTCCTTAGAGCAGCCAGGCTGAACTTTTAAGCAGTATGGATCTGATCTTAACAAGCATCTGTTTGCCTTGGCATCTCCTTGCACTGAGAGTGGGATCCTGCGTTTTCTGCCACCACACTCTTGCAGAGTTTCTTCCCCTGGTGCAGCAGTCTTACACTTGCTATGTCTTAGTCTTCATGGTACATTCTTTATTCTTGTTCTCTCGTTAAGTCTTACTTCTTCAGTTCTGTGATTAAATGTCACTTAAAGTCTTCAGGAACTTCTTGCTTCTCCCACCCCTTCAGTCTGGAAATCTGAGACTCTCTCACATCATTTACTTTTTCTTTTTGGACTTTTGACAGTTTTTAGCTGTTTGTTTACATACAATTATTAATCTAAACCTTGGACTCCATGAGTGCAAGGACTAAGTCTGTTTGTTAGTCACTGACTTTGGCACCTGCATCTGCCACAGATACTGGAATATAGTAGGCAGTTAAATATGTGTGGATTGGATTCATGTCCAAAGTGAGCAGTACAATTTTACATTATTGTTTTTTATTACTTAAGTTCAGAGAAGTTGTATGCCTTTGTGCCTGTGTGTGTGTGTGTGTGTGTGTGTTGTTTTTTTTTTTTGGTGGTGATGCTGGGGTTTGAACCCAGGGCCTTGTGCATGCTAGGCAAGCACTCTACCAACTGCTTGTGCTCTGCTTAGGAACAAGCTGTGCTTCCTAGCTATAATCCTTAGCACTTCAGATACTGTACAGTGATGCAAATGATTTTCAGAACTTCTGTAGCAGAGCCAGACATATTAGGGAAAAATAATAAATTCAGAATATATAACTTCTCTCAGTGTGACCTGATTGTGGGTGGCTAGGAGAGGGAGCGAGAAGACTCTACTGACTGGTTCCACATGGTCCCCTACTCCAGGACACAGAAGCCTAAATACTGCTTTACTTCTGGTGTGCCATCCCCAGAACCCAGGCATCCAAATTTAGCCCTCTCTGCATGTCCTTGCAATTTCTGGCTGCCATCTGTGCCCAAACTGGCTTTGGAAAGAGAAGCTTTCTCTCCAGTGATTTATTATTTAAAGCAGTCTTCCCAACGTTTGTCATGAAAACCAGCAATACTTTTAAGGCACCTTGGCATCCACATTGGAGGCCATCGCCCCTACTCCCTAGATGCCCCAGGTCTGAGGGGATCACTGTCTCTGCACACTAGTGGCCTTTCTTCACGCACTCATGTGTGTTGGCTGAAACGTACTTATCCACGATCAACCTGGATGTTGCCGGTAACCTAACTTCTCTCTGCCTTTTTAATCCACAGTTGGTCATGTTCAGAGTTTGACCTGAGTGAGATTCGCCTGATAGTTTACCAGGACTGTGAGAGAAGAGGCCGACAAGTGTTGTTTGATTCTAAAGCTGTTCAAAAGATTGAAGAGATGGCAACTCAGGTATGATATGCTGATTTGCTTTCACCTTTATAATGTGTGCCTTTTACCACCTTGTTTTGCTTTTCTTTTAATTTTTAAAAAAATTTTTTGAGTTGGGGGTCTTGCTGCATTGTCCAGGCTAGCCTTGAATTCCTGGGCTCAAGGGATTTCTCAGCCTCCCTGGTGCTGAGACTATAGGTGTGTGCCACCTGCCTGGCTTTTAACCACTTCATTGATCAATCACTTATTAATCCATAATTCTCTTAGAAGTATATTGCATGCCATTAATGGTTTAGAAAAAAACATAAGCAGACCCCTCTCCCCTAGCCAGCATGCATATGTCCATTAACTCATATGCATGAAACTGTTAGCAAGTAATCATGACAAGAGTTGAGAGTGTAGTTAAATATGCCTAGAGGTGAGTTTTCTGGTGAGTTTCCATCTCCTCGGATTTTTGTTGCCAAGCATGTGCATCAAGTGTAAGAATAAGGTAGAACTCTGAAATGCATAAAGCAATATAGTGTTTGCCTGAAGAGAAATTAATCAATCTTTCTTTCCTGTGTTTCTCATAGATACTAAAAGTATTGTATAGTATTGGGTTAAGCAAAACTAAATAGCTGTCCTTAACATACAGTGGCTCATTTTTGTCTTCTAAAAGAGTGTTTTCCAACCCTATTTGACCAAGGAAGTTTTCATCATTTAATTTTTTTGGAGAGGGTGGTATTGGTGGGGTGGAGCAGGGCGAGGCAAGGCAGGTGAGAAGGACTAGCGTTGGGGAAGAAAAGAGCAGTTCTTTACCCTTTTGAGCCAGAATAAGAAAGATGAGAAGAGTCTGGTCCTCCCTGACTGAGTCTTTGGATATCAGTCCAAGGTACTTCTAAATTGTCATCCTTAGGGCTTTCACTCTCTTTTCAGTATTTGTGCAGATGCTTACAGATTAAATAAATTCCTTTGTACTCATTCCTTTCATGTTTGGTAGCTTGCTACCCATATTGACCAAATTCTGGCAGTTGGTAGAACGTCTATCCTAAGTTAATGAGCAGTTTGTAGCTTGGTCTTTGTCTCATCGGGACCCAGGGACCCTGCTTTTGATAACAATCATTTTTGCAGAAAGGAAGTGTTGGAAGGCAGTTTAGCAAGGTGAATTCCACAGCACTTCAAGTGGAATTGTACCAGGTAGCTAATCATTACAGAAGTTGTTGGGCTTGTTAGGTAGGTGGAGGAGTGGGGTGAGACATCTCTCAGGTGAATCACTATAGACTTTAATCACAGATTGGAATCAAAAGCTTAGGTGAGCCAGCGTTTGACCCTTTATTGGTGGACAGGAGATTGCTACCCCTTTTCCCTGTATGCCTCACACCAATGGTTTAGTTGAGCACACACATCCTGTCACTAGGACTGCTGTTGATAGAGGGGAGGAATCCTCACTGACTTTCAAGAGGATTGGAATTGTCAGGATACCAGAGTAGTGATAATTCCATAATCTGGAACATAGGCTTTCTTAGAAGCACTTGTTTCATCAAAAAAGCAGGTTAGGTTCAGGGACCTTTGTAGCTTGCCGATGACTACACAGAATCCAGCTGGTGCTCTGTTCACTACCAGGTGCTGTGTCCAATTATAGACTGTTGACTGTGTTGTTCTCCAGCCAAAGGGTCCCGCAGTCTGTGAAGCAGGTGGGACTTGCTGTCATTTTAGGGCCTCTGGGGGGCTATGTTTCTGGTATTAAGTAACAGCAGTACAATCTCGAATGCCATCATTGCTGGAATGACTTTTGTGGGCCAGCACATTTTATGTTTTCCTTACATTTTTTTTCCCATTTTCAGCCCCCCTCTCCCCCACTTGGCAAGCACAAAATGTCATGAGTTGGTATAAAGCACATGACTGCAGGCATTTGCATTAGACCACCAGTGTGACTGTCACACTGAAGATTAGATAAGCTGCAGTTGCATTCATGGTTTTCTAAGCAAAAGCTGCACAAGGGGGAAAAAAAAGCCAAGATTCAGAATAGAAACTACTTCTCATAGATGTTGCAGGATGCTTTTATAGGGAGTGATAGATTCTGGTGGAAGAGGAAGTTGAAAATTAATGATGGTATATCTTTATACCTTTATGTTACTAATATAAAAAAAATTAGCAGTGAACACTGTTGAGGGAATATGGAGTAGATAATCCTCTATCATCACCTCTAACCTTTAAAGACCATATTTCTATCACATGCTGTAATTAACAGTTGCTCCTATTTCAGGGTTTTGGCTTCGTCTTTCACAATTTCAACCTCGTGATTTTCTTTCCTGTTACCTTCAAAGAGGTACTAGAAGAGGTGTGTCATGAAAAACACAAGCCCAACCTGTCCAAATTAATAGCTTTGTTTTCTTAGTTCCATTTGCTTGGTAAAAATTTAAATTCAAATCACCAGCTTTCTCCTCATCAGTTTCGTAGATTCTATATAGTACTAAACATTTTTTTTAATAGTCAAAAACATGTTGGTTGTCATTTGATGATTTTAAAAAATGAATTTGAAATACAAATAGTGGTAGTTAAACTAAGAATAATGTCTAAATTGTCTAGTTCTTATATAGTAGCTTCAGCACTCCCCCTTCCCAAATATTATCGACTCCCCGGTATCATATTTTTGTCATCATTTTAAAGAAAAAGTGTATAAGAGCTTCTGGTTTTGAATGCAGTGCAGGCTCCTAGGCAGTTTGACAAAGGAATTCCCAGTGAAGAGTTTGTTGATGAAGCCTGATACACTTGTTAATCCTTTACCTTGCTTGCCTCTTTTAACCCAGAAAACAGAGGATGTCGCTGTGAAGCCATCAGCCAAGTGCTGCCAAGGAAGCAACAGCGTCAGCAGCAGCAGCAGCAGCAGCAGCAGCAGCAGGAGCAGCAGCAGCAGGAGCAGCAGCAGCAGCAGCAGCAGCAGCATCTCTTCCCATACTTCATCTGGGGGATCTTTACAACATGCCAAGGAGCAACTTCCAAAGTACCAGGTAAAACATGCCTTGTGTAGAAACACACCATAGGGTAGAAGTAATTTACTACAACTTCTCCTTGGGAACTAATGCCTGCTGGAGGGCTCTGCTCCAGGAATATGACAACAAGTATTCAACAGAGTGATCCTAAATGTTTCATGTCAGTGCTGTTTTTGCACTTTGTCTTTATATCTCTCTAAAAACTCTATAATCAAGCAGAGATGATACAGCATAATACATGCTGAATGAGGAAGAAATATTGCAAACAAGATAAATTGTCTTGTTTTATTTCCTTTGCTGTCAGATCCAGAATCATAAGCCTATATTTTCCAATTTTGTCATAAGAACTCCTAAAGATTCTGTGAATGCATATGAGCAACCTAAGAAAATAGAACTTGCCAGTAAAAGAATGCAAACCTTGTCTAGGAGAGGAAAGAAATGGCAAGACCAAACTTGAGTGTGAAGGTTCGAGGGCTGGTGGCATTCTTTTACACTGTGTATGTGTGTGTTTGAGAAGGTAGAGGATAGGGCCCTAATAATGAGGGCCATAATAATGAGAAACATTGACTACTTAGATACAAAAGTAGAAATTTGGGTGATGTACCAAACTTCCTCTTTTAAGCCCATGTAGGATCTTGTCTACTATATTCCTGGAAAAGCAAAGCCAGGTAATTACCAGCAGCTCCAAGTCCACAAGACTGTTAATTTCATAGTGAGGACTTGGGCCATGCATTTGCCCTTAATGTACAGTGCTTTTGGGTCTCAAAGCAGTTTGTAGTTTAAAAATTATAGAGTGAAACTTTCAGTTAGTTGAGAATTACAACTGGCACATGGCACTTATATCCCAAGAAAAAAAGCAGATTATAAAAGTAAGGAGATGAGTGGAATTTTTTTTTTAGATGAGTGGAATTTATTAGTAAAGAATAAGGTAATAACCAGCTGGTTTCTGTCTGCATGTGGTGGGAAGAGGTTGATGTGAGCTCTAATCCAACAGAGGAACCTGGTTAATAAGATTGGTAGGTTTATCTTTCTCTTTCCACCTCTGCCACCATGTGTAAGTGAGTGTGTATATGTGTGTCAGTGTGTGTATAGTTATGTGTGTGTGTGTATATGTGCATTTGAAGTTTTAGCAAATGAAAAGAGGCTCAGAGCGTAGCTTAGTGATAGAGCATCATCTAGTATGCACAAGGCCCCACATTCAGTCTCCAGTGATACAAAAAGAAAAAAAAAAAAATGAAAAAGATTCAGTGGAAAGTGTTGAGAATGATCCCCATGTTTTTCCTCAGATAGAAAGCACACTATCAAAGATTCCAACTGGTGGGTTGGGTTGCAGAGAATGTTTCTTTCTTTCAGTCAAGCTATGCTAGGGTGCCTTTGGCACACTGGTTTCTTCAACATTCATTTCCAACATTCATTTCTATACTGTTCATGGTTGTGTCCTCAGGACTTAGCATACATACCCAGAGGATTTGGTTATAGGATTTTAGAGCCTGAGGAGAGATCTGGGCCTTGGGATAAAGATGTAACAGGTATTCCTATGTGCATGAAAATTAAAGTCAGAAGAATGGTTGAAAATGTAGGCAGACACAGTTGGTCATTTTCTGATGAGAAAAGGTAAAATTATAAATGTAGAAATATAAAAAGAAAACTACTCCCTTATTTCCCCATGGTGGAAATAATATGAAACATTTATTTGATATATTGAACAACAACAGAGCTAAGTAATCCAACTCCACTGCAGCATAACCAAAAAACCATCCCTTCAACACAGTGTAAGATTTAAATGCAACCTGCATAAGGGTGCATGTCATATAAAATACTAAGACTGCTGCTGCCTTACCAGTCCCTACCCAGGTTTAGAGTGAAATACTTGTGGTCCCAATACTTTTATTGAAATAAATCATTTAAAAAATATTTTAAAAGAAATCAAAATGCCTCAGTAACCATATATTCAACTGAAACTTTATGTAAATTAGATTTATTTACTTCCCACTAGTAAGAATTTCACTCATACTAGAGCAATGTATTTTCCATATTTAGTATCTGCCTTGCCCAATAGCAAAGAAAAAATCCAAAATGATTAGTAAAGAAAAATGTAGGAAATAACACCCTCTTTTGTTTTAAATATTTTTAAGGTTTACAAAGTGTTTAAAGTTTGTAATTCCTAATAGGAAAACATTATCTGAATGAATACCCTAATGGCAAACCATTGTAAAATGCTTCAACTGCATTTGCTGCAGAGGGGTAAGGATTATCTTCAAAGCACCCCAGCTCTCCTGATGAGGTCAGAGGTACACTGGTTTGTATTATTGCGACATCCATTAAGTGATCTACGTTGCTTTTCCTTCAGCAAGGGTTTTGTCAGATGGGCATTATGCTTGACCTCCAAATTTGGCTGACAGTTTACTGATAAGATTCATAACCTTCGGGTTGCTCTGATATTTTGACGTATTTGCTGGGTTCTGGGCCACATCCTGGAAGGCCACCATAACTTCTGGATCCTGCATGGCTGCAGGAACCTCGGGATCACTGTCTGCTTTCTGCTTGTTGTATTTCCCCCTTCTTGAACTAAAGATAATCTTTTCTCACTAGCATCATCATTACTATCATCATTCATAGCATAATTGTGGAAGCATATTTCATGCTGGGGTTAATTTAATATGTAATACATGTCCTAACTGTGGAATAACACCCATAACAACTGTATTTCTTACTTAGCCATGAGATTGCTTATTTAAATGTCATTAGACTTCCACTCTGGCAAAATCTTGTGCCATCAAAAAACCTTGGAAGAAGGGAATTCCTTTTAGTGTTTGGTGTTCTACACCTATTGATCTTTATATTTTGAAGAGCATATGGTTTGAATTAATTGATAACCATACAAGGAACTAACTGCTTGATCTAACATGAATTATAAAATAGATGAGAGCATAGTTATTCATTATGGAGTTCTTGGCACCATGAAAATTCTTCATTGTATTCAGCTCTTTCTTAAATACTGCAACCATGCCCCCACCTCTTTTGTTCCCTCTTGCTGATTATACATGACCTAACTATACTCGAATATTACGAATATTACCATAAATGGGTAAAAGTAAATTGCTCTTCTGAAAATGTGTCCTGTGCTTTTAGACATTTTAAGTTTCACAAATACAACAAATAGTCTTTGTTTTCTCAATATCATTTCTAAACCTGAAAAGTTCTTTTTTTCTACTAATGATGCTATAAGAAGGAAAAGAAAGTTTTCTGCTTAAAAATATATAGTTATTGGATATTTCTAGCTATGCTAAAAATAAAATATGGTTTCAAACTGAAAAAAAAAAAAAGAAAAGAAAAGAAAATGTAGGCAGTTAGCAGAAGTGCCCTCCAGGGAATGACTATGTTCAAGGGATGATTTGAGAAAGAAGAGATTGAAAAAAGAGAATAGTAGTTTAAGAAAACAAATTAGAAAGTATCTACTAGATTTGACAGGAAGGTAAAAGGTTATCTATCCGTAGAGCAAATGGAATTGATGGAGCATTATAGGTGAAGTTAGGCTGTGCTGTTTAAAAACCAAAGGAGAGGGTTGGGGTATAATTTGTGTGTAACACTTCCAAAAAATTAAAAAGTAAATGAGAGTGTGGTCCACCCTTTTGGATGGCAGAAAGGCATAAGAGAAATTGGTCTGATGTTGGAAGAGTCAAATATTTTTGAAATTTTTTTTGAAATTTTAGAACGGTTGGACCATGTTATCTTTTGGACCTGCGCAAAACCCTGCCTGCACTCATTGGCATTTTTGATCAACACTGTTAATTATTTGGTTGAAAAATACTGAATTTTATTTCTTTTCAGGATGTATTCTTAGTACCAAGAGAAGAATTACCCTGTTTCTTTCATAATATAACCTATCCATATTTATAAATGGGGATGAATGTTAAAAATGAATTCTGATAAAACTTGGATCCTATGTGAACATGTTGTGTATAAAGAAGAAATAAAGAACATTAATAATAATTTGGGGGAAAACCCAGGCAATTACCATTATAGATTGTGATTGTAAGATGTCCAATTGCAGGTTTAATTACCCACTAAAGTAAAGAAGGACCCAGAGATTAATAAACCTTGTTTCTTTTTTTACTTCTGCACTGTAGCGTATTACTTCTTTTTTTCACAAAGTTTTTAGCATGTTTTTACTTGGCACATTTTGATTATACATGATAGCAAATTGCTGTCACATGCTGTATGTGCGCACAACATAACAGCTTTGTTTTTTATTGCATTGCACATTGCATGGTTCCGCGTATTGACTTTGACTTTGGTTTCTTGTATGTAGTACACAAGACCAGCTTCCGATGTCAACATGCTAGGGGAAATGATGTTTGGCTCAGTAGCAATGAGTTATAAAGGCTCCACCTTAAAGATACACTATATACGGTGAGTTTGGACTTCTTTTTCTACAGTTTTGAAAAGTAAAATGGTGATATGGACTCCTTAATTTAAAAATGCAGCTGGGGGCTGGGGATATAGCTCAGTTGGTAGAGTGCTTGCAAGGCCGTGGGTTCAATCCCCAGCATCACAAAAAGAAAAAGAAAAAGAAAAAGAAATGCAGCTGGTCATGGTGGTGCACACCTGTAATCCCAGCAGCTTGGGAGGCTGAGGCAGGAGGATTGCAAGTTCAAAGCCAGCCTCAGCAATTTAGTGAGTCACTAAGCAACTAATTGAGACCCTGTCTCTAATAAAATGTAAAAAAAAAAAGGGGGGGGGGGGGCTGGGGATGTGGCTCAGTAGTTGAGTGCCTCTGGCCTCAATCCCCAGTACCAAAAACTAAAAATAAAATGCACTTCTCCCTCATTTATTTTTATTTATTTATTTATTTATTTATTTATTTATTTATTTATTTATTTCAGTTCTCCTCCACAGCTGATGATTAGTAAAGTTTTCTCTGCTAGAATGGGCAGCTTCTGTGGAAGTACAAATAAGTAAGTCCTATTTTTGTGTGTGTCTTTTTCTTGGTAGAGTAACTTTTTGTGGACTATCAGACATTTTGAAATGAAAACAAGATGAGTACAGATTAACAGAAGGGTTTTAAAAGTAGGCAGTGTTCAGTAACAGTGACCAGGGGAAAGGACTCTGACTTTCTTGGGTGGCCTTAAAAGCCATTGATTCTCCACTACATTTCTGCAGCCAGCCATCAAGTTTTAATTCTCTAGAAAATAGAAGTGACTATATTAAGGATTTAATGGCACTCCTCAGCATTATTTTATCTTTAAAAATCTGAAAGATTGGATTACATAATGAGTTTTTCTTGACCACACACACCTGTGTGGCAGGAGGGTTTTCTGTGCTTGCAGTCAGTGTAGCCTTTATGATTGCTTGGTACTTTGATTTTGACTTCTGATTCCCCCTTTTGCACTTAGGCATAGACTAAAAATACTCAAATGTATTAAATGATCAAACTTAAGTTCCCATCAAGTACATTTGTTCATACATTTTCAACTTTCAAACAGAAATATTTCATATACTTGTTATTTGATAAATTTAAAAGAAATATTTGCTCTAAATTAGGGGCATTCCTAGATGTTAAATGAATAACTCTGGGAAATTAAAATTTTATTCCTCTACATCTTTGGGTACCACTGAGTAAAACTTTGCTCTACCCTCCAACAGAATAGTTTGCGCACCTACCATTGGGCTACCATGACTTAAGCCAATGTGAGAATTGATGTTTATTTATTATGAGATATTCTTTTTTAACCCCTTGAGATTACCTGAATGTTTGTCACACTACTGTCCTATAGTAAAATAGCTCAGATTTAAGTAAAATTTATTTTGGCCTCATTATGCTATATAATCCTCAAAGTCTTGATATTTATTTTCTTGTTAAAGAATATATTATTAAAATCTACTTCCCTCATTTTTTTATGAGTAATTTTAACTTTTTAGAAGTTGAAATCAAACTCCTAAGAGAATCATAATTTCTGGAAAAATGTTGCTGAATTATTCATAAATGTTAATCAAGAGTTAAAATTAATTTCATTTTGAGGATTTATGTAAAACCCTTGAAATGAATAGCAACATCTTGAGTGTCAGTTGCTACAGCAAAATTTAGAAAGAAATAGCAGTATCCTAGGTGTCAGCCACTGAAGCAGAATTTAGAGTTTGTTGTCCCATTATAGAATATGAAATTGTTAGGATTGCAACAATTTAGTTTAGTTGTATGGATCTGGCTACTTCCAACAAATTTTTATTTTCCTTCAACAAATTCCCCTGAAGTTGCCAATTGAATTCCCTTTGGTAGATGTGAGACTACCAAATACAGTTGTATGCATTTGGGTGTCTACTCATCAGCTGTTTGTATTTGGGAGTCTACTAAAACATAGCTTTATTAGCCTCTTGATGTTTTTCTCCTCTCTTTCCTTCCCTTTTCCTCGACGAATTTAGCTTGCAAGACAGCTTTGAGTACATCAACCAAGATCCTCATGCAGGAAAACCGAACACAAGTCAGCATAGTTTGGGTCCTGGTCGTACTGGAAGTAACCTAGGTAAAATCAGACATGCAAACACATTTTCTCTCTGAATACCACTATTATGGGTGTGTTTTACTTTATTTGAGTTGGTTGTGTTGTGTTGTTTTGGTTTGGTTTTGCATTACCTTTAATCTGTGTTTATTTTTGTGTGTGTGTGCTTTGTTTGCCGTCCTGTGTGTCTGTCTCTAGGTCTGCTGCAAGCATGCAGCAGCAAACTGCTGCAGGGGGCAGCTGAAGGAGGACCTCTCCGGCTCACCCGGAGTGCTTCTTTCTTTGCAGGTTTGTGTGGAATGCTGAGTACAGTGTGACCCACACACATTAATAAATCCTGTACTGGTTCTCAGAAAAAGTCCTATTTGTGCTTCTCTAGAAATCCAAGGGGCTCTTGTGATAAGAGACATAATTTCAAATGTAGCCAAATTCTTGGTGTTTTGAAAAATTTATCCCATGAACCTCTATAGTAAATGTTTCTGCTAATATCCCAGGGTAAGCTGATTTTGATCTGAAATGAGCCCTTAGTGTTTCTAAGAGGAGTCTTTTTTCTGATTTTCCTGGGCCTCCTCTGCTGCTACAAACTCTTCCTTTTGCTGTGGTGTCTTCTCTCCATTTATTCATTTGCATCCTTACCTGCATGGAGTTTCTTTAAAAGTCACTTTAATTAAAGAGCATGGAAGATTGATCAGTCAATATCTCTCTCTCTCTGCCCCTCCCCCTCTTCCTCTCTCTCCCCCCCTTCTCCCCGCCATTCCCTCCCTCTCTCCTCCACTCACCCATTTAAGTAATTTTAATGTAGTTTCTAGGTTCTTCACAGGTGTAGTCATCTGAGTATTCTGACATTTCACTGGCCTTGCTAGCTGAGGCTGTTAAATGTGTATTGTAGTCTTGGCATGACTAACAAGTGTGGGGGATCCTCATTACTAACATTTAAGATTGTGAGTATTGCAAATGATATTTTTCATTCTGTTCTTTGTAGCATGAAATATGCTAAACACCATAGTTAACTGACATTCTAATGAAACTGACACCCTCCCACCTACTTAGAGTGAGGATAACATGTTTATATACTCTAAGATTGTGAAAATAAACATGTTTCAGAAAATAACTTGCAAGTACAACAGTCAGGCAGGGCACGGACTTCTGGTACATTGTAAAACTTACCAAGCAACACTTCATCTACCTTCCAGCTCAATAAGAGTACAACTCAGGCCAATCTGAAGTCTTCCTAGAAATCTGTAGTACTTTAAAGTTTTCCAAAATTCATGCCAACATAGGACTTTTCTAAGTAACTGTACAATACTACTGTGTATGGGTATGTATATGGAAAGAAGTAGAGGAAGAAATATTTGAAAAGGAATATAAGTGTTTTCTGTCTGCTAAGAGAGTGGGTTATAAACAGAAACATTTTTTGAATTTATGAAATGGTTTTCAAGTATTTCTCATCCCTGAGTTGCCTACAGTTACTGCTGAAACTAATTATAAAGCATTTTGAAAATATAGCGCTATGTAAGTACTACTGTTAATGAGGAAAATAGCCAAAAATATCCACCTGAAAATGATCTTTGTATTAACTGCATGATTAGTTTATGATACAGGACTTTTTAAAGTTTATGTGCTTCAGTAGGATAAAGGCAGATGGTTATTTCTGTTTTCTTCTTTCTCTCAACATCTACATAATTAATTTTGCTTTCTAATTAATCTCTATTATAAATAGGCCAATCATCAATAGTAGTAGCCTACTTTGAAATGTAAAGATTACTGCCATCATTTTTTTAAAACTTTTATATCTTTAGATCCAAAATATCAATAACATGTTTTCCTTGTACCTTTATCTCAGCACACAGCACACCAGTTGATATGCCAAGCAGAGGACAGAATGAAGACAGGGACAGTGGCATTGCTCGATCAGGTATTTCCTTTTATTGGTTTAATGAATACAGTGAGCTATCCATAAAGATTAAAAAAAGTTACCCATCTTCAGTTTTCCCAACTTTTTAAGTCTCATTCTCTGTCTTTTTGTTGTTGTTGTTGTTGTTGTTTTCCATGTTATAAGATAGTCTCATATATCCAAAAATTTGAAACTTTGATGTGCAGCATCTGGGAATGATTATGCAACATAAACTAGTCTTATACCCAGATTCATATGAGTCTGGTATATGCTGAGAAATGTCTTTCCAGAGTGAAGTTTCCTTGAGCCAGTTGTATTAGAAATTTGTTTGCTGAATCAGATTGTATGGAATCAGAGGAGGGAAAGTGTCTGCTGAAGTAAATCAGTGAATGACAGTGCAAGTGGCCACCAACTGACGTGCTCACCCTTCTATCCTAGAATGCTGATCTAAAATCATGTTTCAGGTACCCTTCTGTCCTTCTAAAAGCCCTGAACTTTTCTTTCTCACTTTCTTTTTTTCTTCTCTTTTCTTTTTTCTTTTCTTTTCTTTTTTCTTTCTTTTCCTTCCTTCCTTCCTTTCTTCCTTGAACTTTTCTAATAACTGCTTTTAGGATCCCTTGGTTTCTGCTTTTGTACATGATGCTGCTTTAGATTTTTGGTTCGTGGTTCAGATCTGAGGTAGGTTCTGTATTACAACAGAAGGGGGGTGAATTAATAATCCAGGGTCTAAGGTGTCAGGACTTTGCCTGATGAATACACATCCTGCAGCCTCCTCTATCTTCAGTGAGCAATAGTAGCATCCTGCTGGTTTCTCTTCTGACACATGGCTCCTTCGACCAAGAAGCCACCCAGCCAGCAGTCCCTGCACAGACTGGATCCAGACCTCTGGTGTCTTTCCTCCTAACCTTTCACTCATTTGTTTCCAGTTCTTGCCCTCAGACACTGCCTCAAAAATCCTTGCGTTTCTTCTATGTAGTATCAAAGCCCTTGTCCCACTCTGTCCAACTCTGCTCTGTTGTTAAATGAAATATGATCGTTACTAAATTTTCCTGTTTGGCATTTACTATATATATATGTACATATACAGTATGTATGTGTGTGTGTGTGTGTGTGTGTGTGTGTGTGTATGAAAGAGATGATGGAGAGGACTGCCAATGCCCCTGAGTGGCAGTTTGCTCCCCTTGCTATTATTCATATATGTGCATATGAATGTATGTGTTTATATTATGCACATGTATATGTAACATACATATATGTGTAATACAACGTATATAGTGTTTGTGGTAAAAATTGATTCATGTTGGTGTTTGTTATCTTTTCTGTGAAGTCGGGTTAATAACCTTTGGTCTGAAATGTAGTTCCCATTGATTAGACCTGTGTTATTTTCACTTAAAATCTGAAAAGGTAGAGGGCAACAATATACGATGTGCTAAGTGAACTGTTTTTCTTTTGTCATGTTTAATGGTACTTAGGGTAATTTCCTCATTCCTTGTGGTCACTGGCAGTTGAACTCTGAATTCCTTCAGTTACTCAAAGACTCTGAGTATGCACTGAAGACGCTAGTGTCCTAGTGACCCTTAGTCCAGTGCCTTTGTAGCTCCCATGCAATAGGACTGGCACTGGACTGGCCTTGCCGTGGTTGAATTCCAAAGCATCAAAGTGAGAGTTCTTCTGTCTGTGAGGGAAGGGACATGAATAAAGTTCCATCAGGGCCTCTTCTGAATGCTCTTGTCACAGGATTTCTGTCCTGCTGTAATCTTATTTTACTATTTTATACTCCTTGTTCCAGAAAAGATTTAGAGATTTTTAGGGAACTAATGCCAACAGAAACATTATTGGGAGGAAGTTTGGATTTTCCTAGGTAACTTCAGTTTATAATATAATTGGTAAAACTAGTTCATATTGTACAAGTCTAAATCTCACTTGTTTGATATCCTTCAGATTCTAAATTGCTCTAAAACTATCTTTCCATGCCTTTTGAGAAGCAGAAAAATACAGTTCACATTAAAGTACATGTTCATGGCAGCCAGATCTGATTGTTTTCCTACAGTCCATGAGAGAGGCTTGGGACTGACCAGATCTAGGAATTGGGTGCAGTATATATGATACAAATGTGAATTTTGATAGTGAAAGAAGACTGGCTGTGTTTTGTAGTTTGGCAATCTGTACTTGCAGTCTTTGCTTTTCCTGTTGAGAGGAAGGGGTCAGAGGGGATGGAAGGGACTGTCAATGCCCTGAGAGGGTGTTTGCTCCCCTGGCTTTCCTGGTAGATGTGCTCACCTTTAGGTTCATACGTGGGAACTACTCTGAAATCCCTCAGTCCACATAGACTAGTGTGAGCATCGCATCTTTGGTGGGGTTCAGAACTCTGTTAACATAAGAGCTCTTTTGTGTTCTTACTGTAATCCACTCTCTAAGATTTCTACTCCTTATTACCCACTTTAAATTGTGGAGGAACCAAGTTCCCAGTTCTGGAACAGAACAGGAGTTGCAAATGTTAGAGTTAAATTAGCAGAAGTGGAGAGAGTAAGACAGGGTTTATTCTCTTTTAGCTCTGTAATTATTTAACTTTTGTCCAAAGAGTAGAGAGAGAGGAAAAGTTTTTAAGGTAAATTTTATTGTTAGAACAATTACAGATTTACAACAAAATTTAGATTTTTCACAGTTCTCTTATAACTCATCCCCAGTCTGCCCTGTTATTAACACCTTAACATTATTATATGAATTATGAAAATTAATGAACCAATATTAAGTTTAGTGATATATGATCTTAGCCAAAGTCCATAGTTTAGTTATTTCCTTGGTTTTTACCTAATGCCCTTCTATTCCAGGACCACATTATATTTAATGGTCAGGTCTCTTCAGGCTTCTTTGTCTGCGGTGGGTTCTCAGACTTTGTTTTTGCTAATCATGAGAGTCTTGAGAGCACTAGCTAGGTATTTTGTAGAATGCCGTACTATTAGGCTGTTAGCAGTTTTCCTCATGAGGCTGAGGTTGTTAGTCCAGGGAGGAAGACCACAGGGGTAAAGAACCATTTTCATCATTATCAGGTCAAGGCCACCTCCTCTCACTGTGCCTTGTGACCATTGACACTGGCCTTGTTTACCTGGCTGAGGTGATATTTGCCAGGTTTCTCCACTGCAGACTGACTATTTCCATACTCTTTGCTTTGGTTAGATGTCACTGTCCACCTACAGAGTGGGGAATTGCAGCCTGCCTTCTCAAGAACAAAGGGCCTACATAAATTAGTGGAATTCTTCTGCATGGGAGAGATGTATCATCTTCCCATTTATTTGTTTATTTGGTCATTATGTCAATATGGTCTCAAGGATATTTATTTTTTAAGTTTGGATTATAATTGAATACTATGTCATGTTCTTTTTGTTGTTGTTGTTGCTCAAATCATCACAGTTTTGGCTATTGGGAGCTCTTCTTCTTGGCTCTTATGCTCATCTTATATACCCTCATCTATATGGGGGGTGCTCTTTTGAGCATTTTCTTACATTCTGCCCTACAAAATGCCATATACATATGTGAAATATATACATATATAGTCATCTTCTATATTTTTTTGCCCAAGTCCCATAATCAGCTGTTTTCTTATTCATAGAATGTTTCTTGGGGTGTAGAGGGGAAATACCTTTTCATTATATTCTCTTTTGGATATTTGAATGTATCTTCTGTGCAAAGGTAAATTTTAAGAGATTATTTTAGTGGCAAGTAAGGTCTTAGGAGAGAAGAGAGATGGGTTTCTGGCATACTGAGCAGGATTGGCAGGCTCAGGGACTCATGGGTCATGAGTTGTAGGGGAGGAGGAGGAAAGCAAGCCTGACTCCCCAGTTTCTGACTTGAGAAGACAAGCAGAGGATAATATGATGACATTACCCAGAGGAGGACAAGCAAGAGGCCCTTCAGGGAGACAGTTTTTAGCTAGAAGTGTTCACAAATTCTCCACTTGTGAGTAGCCGGCTATAATTTAGAAATAAGAAACTGACTGAAAAGAGATGGGTCAGAGCAGCAGCTGAAATTTAGAAGTCTTGGATCTGCAAGTAGCATAAGGTTCCGAGGGCTGGGATTGAGATTAGTATAATCAAGCCTCATCATCTGCCCACAGTTTAGCTCTAGGTTCTCTTCATCAAAGTTGGCAAATCAGTGGTAAGGAAAATGATTTTCCTGTTCTTTTTGTAACTGTATTTCTTCTGTCTTCAAAAGTGGTAAAATAAATAGGTCAATATGAGGAATACTTCTAATATGTACTTTTCAACAGTTTTATTGTCTTCAAATGACCCTACCAGACAGGAATATACATCACAGAAGTGTTCAGATAAAACTTGTGTTTCAGCCACTCTGCAAATACAGGATGGACCCTGCCCAACGTTTGGTTTGGATCAAGACTGATGATAATCATATACACGTACTATAAGAAAGACTTTTTACTCACATAATGAGGCTTTTCTGGAGAGAAGAAGTGACTTCCTAAGTTGGCCAGAAAAGGGCTTGAGAAAACAGGGAAAAGAGACTAGCCTGGGGTTTTCATGGTGGTGAGCCTGGTTGAGTGTTTCTGCATGTGGTTTAAACTTCCCCCTGGCACCAAAAGAAAGAACACCTGAGTTTTCTCATCAGCTTGCCCAGGGGGAGCAGAAAGAGGCCAGGCGAATGGGGTGAAGCTTAAGTCTTCAGCAGTAGAACATCAAAAATGAAGTCAGATTCATCACAGTGTAGGTTACCATGGAACAATGCAAAATGATGTCCCATTTGTACCTGAGCCTCTTGCTGACTTAACTGATGCAGTGCTTGGTAAAGAGAGGAGCAGGAATCAAGAGGGCATGGCTCTTTGTTTTTTTGTTTTGTGTTTTGGTGCTCAGCATGCACTCTACCACTGAGTTTCATCCTCATCTCCAGGTATTATTTTTTGTTTACCATCTGTGTAGGGGAAAGGCCCTGACACACTGTTGACCTTTGCACCTATGTACAGAGGCAAATGCTTCAACTTCAGCATGAGTCTTGGCAGCACAACCTGGGACCTTTTTGGCACATGATAAGATAGGAGGACTCTGAGGAGCTGCTAGGAGATCAGCTCCCACTCACTTCCCAGTCTCCCCTGAGAGGCTGCCATGAGACAGTTCTCTTCATCTCCACAATTCTGCTAGATGGGGGCCTTCTGCCCTGCCTCTTCAAACTAGAACTGCAAAATATAAAAATACTCAGCTGTAGTCTAGAATGAGCTCCCAGCAATGGGTGTCCCTTGATCCCTTTTGTTCTGTTACCATTCTGGATTCAGAACAAGTATCTTTGGGAGCTGGTCCTTTTGGCTTAGTCTTTCCATCCTCTAAGTGATAAACTGTCCATATCTAAAAATGTCTGCTTGTGTCTTTACTGTTGAGTATCCGGGCCTTGATCTTGCTTTGCT
Organism: Glaucomys volans; assembly: GCA_020662805.1. Classification (NCBI taxonomy): domain Eukaryota; kingdom Metazoa; phylum Chordata; class Mammalia; order Rodentia; family Sciuridae; genus Glaucomys; species Glaucomys volans. The sequence continues at coordinate 526,946 of JAJEJO010003281.1, read as the reverse complement.
TTGCTCATATTATATTTGCTTATCCATCTGTAGGATAGCTTGGGCAGAACTCAGTTTCTTCTTTTCTCTCCACTCCTTTTATTTCAAGTTAGACCTTTGGCATTTTCCTGGAGTGAATATTTGTCATCTTCACTTTCACAGGTTTGTTGGCTCTTTCTTTCACTTTAGCTTTTTCCTTCTAAACTTGTATTCTTATATACCTGCTTAAGAAAAATTAGAATCACAAAGTAATGCAGTAGCAGTCAGAGCTCTAAGGGATCTAGGAATAAATCTAAGAAAACATGTGATACTGTGATGGAGAAATTTTTGAAACTTCATTAAAAGCTTAAATGGATGGAGTGAAAGATCACATTTTATAAATTAATCTATAAATTCAGTGTTATTTGAATTAAAATCTCCTGTGAAGCCAGACTAAACTTCTACTTCATATGGAAGTACAAGGGACCAAGATTATTTGTTTTTCATAAGTTTGTATAGACCTTCATTCTTAGATTTCAGACTCTGGGTAATAGACAAAAGTCAAATTACTTGGTATATAAATGCAGAGAATGAATTGATGACCCAGGGTGGGCTAGAGTTTATGTCCCAGATAAGAAATTAAAATTTGAGGTGTTTTGAAATCATGGTAGAGAGAACATTGTCTTTTTTTATTCAGGGGCTTTATAGGAATTTTAGTAAAACTTAAAATGGCATCCTTTTAAAGTTCTAAATTAATTTTGTGATTTGGAAACTAAAATGTGTTATGTGTAATTTGCCAATTAATATGCTCAGTTTATTAAAAATGAAATTTTCCTCTTAGACAATAATAGCAGCTCTACTCATTGACCTTTTAAATGCTTCTATTTTGTTGTCTTTAGAGTGTAACTACACACTAAACTGTCACCTTCCATTTTTCAAGTGCCTAAGCAAAAACTCGAAGAGAAGTACTTTGAGTCTCACAGAGAACTAAGGCTGTTGTGTTTGGGATGTAGTACCCTTTTTATCCAATAGATATAAAGGGTGTTCAGGTTCAGAACATACCCTCACCACCAAAAAACAAAAACTTTAAATGAAGGTTGGTTAAAAAGATAAAATCTAAATACTGAATATATAACTTTAGCCACAGGAAACTTTAAACAAATTCAATATGTGAATTCAGCCTAGAAATTCACTGTCCTGCTCTGTTGCTGTTACACTTACTGATTGAGACAGACATACTGTCATACTGTCATTAACGGAATTGTCGACCCAATACTCAGTGAGCATCTCATGTGACAATCCTCTAGGGATGGGGAAAGATCAGTGCTCAGAATACACATGAACCCTGATCCCATGGAATTTATAATCAATAAAGGAGAGACATGATCAACACTGAAATGTAGGTACACACTTCTCATTGAAGGAAAGAAAACATGGGGTGCCCATGGATAGTCCTCTGAAAGGGTAAAATTTCAGCTGAGACTTGAATGCCATTAGAATTCCATTAATCTCCATTAAGTCTCCATGAATTCTGTGTGAAGATCAGATCAAAGACCATTTTAGGGACGGACAGCTAATGCAAATACCTAGGGTGGGAACAGACTGCAGATTTGTGAATAAGGAATAGAAAGTTCCTTGTGAATGAGAATAGAAAAAAGGCAGCCAGGCTCCAATGAGCATATCTGTAATCAAAGCCCAGCTGCCTTCTTTCAGGTGGGAGGCTGAGACAGGAGGATTGCAAGTCCTTAGCAACTTAGTGAGATCCTGTCTCAAAATTTAAAAATGGTTGGGGATGTAGTTCAGTAGTTCAGTGGTACAGCACCTCTGGGTTTAATTCCTGGTACTAAAAAAAAAAAAAAAAAAAAAAGAGAGAGAAAGAAGGAAGGCCATCTGTAGTGTGAAAAGGGGTAGTACAGGATGAACTTAGAGAACAAATATGGGGTCGATCCTATGAATGTTTTTTATTTTTATTTTTTTCCCATGGTGCTGGGGATTGAACCCAGGGCCGAGATGCTTGCAAGACAAGCACCCTACCAACTGAGCTATATCCACAGCCCTGTTTTTTATTTTCATAGAAGCATTTCCAAACATTTACCTTTGGATGGCTGCAGAAGACAGAAGATTAAGTGTTGACTGCAGCATCCTTCCCCCAAATGTCTCCTTGCAAGTTAAAATGTGTTTGGCAGTGTCAAAACCTGCTGTTCTGGGCCTTAGTTTGGACCTGCCCTTAATGCTTACTGTAGCCCTGTTTCAGCACAGAGTCCTGAGGGTGTCAATTGTCTGATACTATGACTACATTTTTCTTCAGAAATAAGTCAATCAATCTCAAGATTCTCCCGTTAGAGAAATTGTAACACCTTCTGAGTTCTCAACTTTTGTACTTCCTCTTCCCTGTGGCAAGGTTGTTCCTTGTGTTTTGCCACATTCTGTGGTTATCTTGTTCATTCCCTGGAAGTTTTTGTTTGTTTCTTCTCCCTCAGAATGTGAGCTTCATAAGGGCAGCGGAGACCTACTCACTCAGTTGTGTTTCCTTCTGTCCCCCAGTGATTTATAAAATGTTTGACATATATATAGTAGATGCTCAATGAGTATTTGAATGAGAGAGGGAAATATGTCCATCCATACATATAAGTAGAAATACCCTTTTTGTGTGTGTGCGTGTGGTGCTGGGGATTGAACCCAGGGCCTTGTGCTTGTGAGGCAAACATTCTACCAACTGAGCTATATCACCAACCCGAAACACCCATTTTTTTTGAAGTGTTAATATTATCTAATTCTTTCATATAGAATGTCTGGGATGTACTCCCTCTGAGCCCTTCCCATGGCTGCTGTCATTGGGATTTAAGTCTCAATTGAGGTATCTGTTTTCACAGAGGTGTTCTTTGTGCACTGATTAAAGAATTTACCCCCATTACTTAAAGAAAATGTAGTCATTTTATTTTTATGTTAATTACTATAGTCTGAAGTCATTTATTGCATAAGTGTAAGTTCATGCATGCAAAATAAGTCATTGAAACAAACATATTTAGGATTACAAATTGTTCTTCGACAGACAAGGGGATTGCAGGAGTTGGAGGATAGGAGATTAAGAATTGTGTATTTGGAATTGGGGGTCCAGAAACAGGATATGGTGGGAGGAAATACTTAATTTCACCTAAAAAAAAACAGAGTGAAGAGGTAGTCAAGAGGAAGAAATTCATATAAGTAAGCACCATAAAGTGGCATTAGTTACCAGCTTAACAGTGTTAGGTTGTTATAAGAACCATGTTATCAGAAGCCTGCAGTCTCAAAATTGGATGAGTAATAATTTATTCTGCATAAATAATGTGGGATCTGATAATTTATGCACTTTCCCTGTGGTCCTTATTTCCTTTAATATGGTTTCCTTTATAAAGGATGTTTTCTCTCTTTGCTGTGTGGAAATCTTCATAAAACAAAAATTATAGACTCCCCCTGCTGGATATGATTGGTAGAACTTGAAAATTTAGGGTACTTGGCATATATGTATTTTTTTTTCAATTTTTTTGTGTTAAAATACACATAAAATTTGCCATCTTATCCATTTGAAATTTATAGTTCAGTGGTACTAAATACATGCATACTGGTGTGCATTATGTAACTATGTAAAGACTCATTTACCTCAAGTTCAAATTTCAAATTTCCTTCTTCACAGCCTCACTAAGCAGCCTTTTGATCACACCTTTCCCATCGCCAAGCTCCTCTACATCTTCTTCCAGCAGTTATCAGCGCCGCTGGCTTCGAAGTCAGACGACGAGTTTGGAGAATGGCATCATTCCGAGGAGGTAAGTTTCAAGTATGCTCTTTCTGAGGAAAGTGCTAGTGTAGGCAGTGTAAATGAACCCAGCAGGGCGACCACGCGCACCTGTGGTAGGTCAGTAGGATCCAGAACCTTCCACCAGCTTCAGGGTAACTGGAAAGTTTACAAGTTAGAAGTTTGGAGGAGAAAATAGATTAAAGCTTACCAAAAAATTCTGGAATAGAAGACACTGGGAAATATCTCAGTAGTTGTGCCACATTTTGAGCTAGTTTTGGTGTTAAACTGAGTGTGCACTCTTTTTAAATTGGATCCCTTACAAATGTAGGTCTTATAAGTCATGCAGGGTGGTTTAAATCTCTTCCTTGGAGTGATGTGGTATATGAAAATATATGACATACTCTATTCATATTAGTGGTTTATTCTCATTGTAAAACTTAAATTCTTAAGCTGAACAGGCATGAATATGATTATAATATAGATGGCATCAAATACTTTCTGCCTTCCTTTCAGTTGGTTTTTTAATCTAAAGTTTAGTTATGTCCAAAACATACATTCAATGTTAATTCAGTAGCATCCAAGCTCTTCTTCTAACACCCAAAAAGGGAAGTTTTATACATTACTGTAAAAATTCACGAGAGTTGATTTGGTAAATTAACTAGTAATGACTCCATAGGGATCCATGAGGATGTAAAGATGGTTTGGCTACATGTCTGCATTTAAACTTTTATGTACTAGGAGGGAAGATGATATGGACCTAAATAATAAAGAGATTAGATGCTCTAGGGAGGCATGAAGTGCTTTGGAACTCAAGGAAGGAGAAAGCACAGTGATGGTTGTACAGAAAGTGGGGAGCCCTGTGGAGGAGAGGCACTGAAAAGACAAACAGAGAAAGGAGAGATTTGGGTAGCTCTTCTGTTCCTCTCACAATCCTAGGGGGAAGTTGGGAAGATAAAAGTGTAGCTGCATCATTCACTGAGGAGCTTCTTTTTCGTTGCTGGAGTTCAAGTGAATTGAGCGAGAGCTTGGCCTTTGGTGTGGGGATAAGTCCTGCATGTTAGAACAAGTCAGCCTGGATTCTGAGCATTGCTTCCTTGTCTGCATTGTGATGATAATAATATTAGTTTCAGCCTCAGAGGGTTGTTAAGATGGTTAAATGAGGTAAAGCAAGCCAGGTGGTTAGCCTGGACATAGTATATGGTGAATAGAATGTTGACCAGTATGACTTGTTTGCTATTGCTACTGCTGTCACTGTCATTGCTATTACTGCAACCACCAGGGAGGAGTTGGCGCCACCACCATCCCCACTGGCATTATGATAGCTGTGACGGGAAGAGATGAATCTTCGAAACCTTCCACCTTAGCCATCCTCTTTTTTTTTTTTTTTTTAATTTTGATTCATTGAACACAAATGGAGTACAGCTATTGTTTCTCTGGTTGTACACAAAGTAGTCACACCATCCATGCATTCACACATGTGCACAGGGCAATGATGTCTGTCACACATTCTATTACTGAAAATACTCTTTTATTCCTTCAATTTTTCTGTCTCAAGTTGAGTATAGCATTTCTCCATCCCACTTTGCTGAAGTCCTTCCAAACTCTAATTTAAAGGAATTGAAGGACTGGCATTGTGAATTAATCAATCTCTAGTGAATTTCTACCTAAAATAAGAATCTCACATTCAGAAAGCCAAAGAATACACTCAGGACTGACTATATAATTTGTGGGACCAATGCAAAATAAAAATGCCAGGCCCCTGGCTCAGAAAGCAGGAAAAATGTTATTCAAGGTACTAAAATGTAAAACTTTGTCTTTAAAAATATTTTACTTCTAAAACATAATAGAGATAATGGTGATATATAAATAACAACATAAACTTACAAATTCGAAAAATATAATTTTATATACTGCTATTAAATACTTAATATGAAATCTTGATATATCATTATATTTTTCAGGCTTTTCTGCAAATTCAGTATCATCAAAATTTATACTTTAGCAGCTTGGCTTTCATTTGATATTGAAAGTGGCATTAGTCACTCCTGGAAAATGCAGAATGGCAAATAATTTTTGATAGTTATTTAGAGAAGGATCTTTCTGCTGATGGATTACCACTGGAGCTTCATGGGCTATGACAACATTGGGATAAATGATGATAAACTTTTAAAATATGAATTTTCATACATCTAGATCAGATGATTTTTGTGGAACAGTTTTCTAAAAAGATTAAATTCTTCACACAAATCCATTTTGTGTTAAATCTGAATTTAATTACAGATGTAAGTTTATATGTGGCTATTTAATGTTTCCTTTGATATTTCATAGAACTTTGGTTACCTTACAAGAAACCGAGTGTCCTCATAAGGTGTTCAAAATGTCTGTTTATGCACTTTATTGTTGTTCACATATGAGGAAATATTAATTTTAAAATGGTCTTCCCCATTAATTTGCTCATCTGAATCCATATAGAAACAGTGAGGTTTTTTTTATGTCCAGTACAACAATCTTTACACTAAATTTCTATTTCTATACCTGTGAATATTGCTTTGTAATGTTGCAGCAATTTTTGGGGCATCCCTGCCTTGTTCCAGTTCTCAGGAGGAATGCTTTCAATTTTTCTCCATTTAGAATGATGTTAGCTGTGGGCTTAGCATAGATAGCCTTTACAATGTTAAGGAATGTCCCCACTATCCCTATTTTTTCTAGTGTTTTGAGCATGAATGGGTGCTGTATTTTATCAAATGCTTTCTCTGCATCTATTGAAATAATCATGTGGTTCTTGACTTTAAGTCTGTTGATGTGGTGAATTACATTGATTGATTTCTGGATGTTGAACCAACCTTGCATCCCCGGGATGAAACCCACTTGATCTTGGTGCACTATCTTTTTAATATGCTTTTGTATGCAATTCGCTAAAATTTTGTTAAGAATTTTTGCATCTATGTTCATTAGAGATATGGGTCTGAAATTTTCTTTCCTTGATGTGTCCTTCTCTGGTTTTGGTATCAGGGTGATATTAGCTTCATAGAATGAGTTTGGAAGGGTTCCCTCCTCCTCTATTTCATGAAATACTTTGAGGAGTATTGGAATGAGCTCTTCTTTGAAGGTCTTGTAGAACTCGGCTGTGAATCCATCTGGTCCCGGACTTTTCTTTGTTGGTAGGCTTTTGATGACTTCCTCTATTTCATTGCTTGAAATTGATCTATTTAAGTTGTGTATGTCCTCCAGATTCAGTTTGGGTGGCTCATATGCCTCTAGGAACCTGTTGATGTCTTCCAGGTTTTCTATTTTGTTGGAGTATAAATTTTCAAAGTAGCTTCTTATTATGTTTTGTATTTCAATTGTGTCTGTTGTAATATTTCCATTTCCATCACGAATTTTAGTAATTTGGAGTTTCTCTCTCCTTCTCTTTGTTAGTGTGGCTAAGGGTTTATCAATTTTGTTTATTTTTTCAAAGAACCAACTTTTTGTTTCGTCAATTTTTTGAATTGTTTCTTTTGTTTCAATTTCGTTGATTTCAGCTCTGATTTTGATTATTTCCTGTCTTCTACTACTTTTGGTGATGATCTGTTCCTGTTTTTCTAGGGCTTTGAGCTATAATGTGAGGTCATTGATTTGTTGACTTTTCATTCTTTTATTAAATGCACTCTCTGCAATGAACTTTCCTCTTAGCACTGCTTTCATAGTATCCCAGAGATTTCGGTATGTTGTATCTTTATTCTCGTTGACCTCTAAGAATCTTTTAATTTCCCCCCTAATGTCTTCTGTTATCCATGCATTATTCAATAGCATATTATTTAATCTCCAGGTCTTGGAATAGTTTCTGTTTTTAACTTTTTCATTGATATCTAATTTCATTCCATTATGATCTGATAGAATATAAGGTAGTATCTCTATGTTTCTGTATTTGCTAAGAGTAGCTTTGTGGCATAACACATGGTCTATTTTAGAGAAGGAACCATGAGCTGCTGAGAAGAAAGTGTATTCGCTTTTTGATGGATGGAATATTCTATATATGTCTGTTAAGTCCAAATTAGCAATTGTGTCATTGAGTCCTATGGTTTCTTTGTTCCATTTTTGCTTGGAAGATCTGTCCAACAGTGAGAGAGGAGTGTTAAAGTCCCCTAGTATTATTGTGTTTTGGTCTGTTTGATTCCTGAAATTGAAAAGGATCTGATTGACATACATGGATGCACCATTGTTTGGTGCATAAATATTTATGATTGTTAACATCTTGCTGATTTATGCTTCCTTTAAGCAGTATGAAATGTCCTTCTTTATCCCTTCTGACTAACTTTGGCTTGAAGTCTGCTTTATCTGAAATGAGGATGGAAACTCCTGCTTTTTTACTCAGTCCATGTGCATGGTATGTTTTTTCACAACCTTTCACCTTTAGTCTGTGGGCATGTTTTTCTATGAGATGAGTCTCTTGAAGGCAGCATATTGTTGGGTCTTTCTTTTTAATCCAGTCTGCCAGTCTGTGTCTTTTGATTGATGAGTTTAGGCCATTTACATTCAGGGTTATTATTGAGATATGACTTGTATTTCCTGTCATTTTAGCTTTTTTGGGGTTTTTAGCTTAACTTTATTTCTCCTTTGTTTGACTCTTTCTTTAGGGTAGTTCCTCCCCATGGTGACCGAGATTGTTATTTTTCATTTCTTCCTCTTCGAATATTTTGTTGAGAATGTCCTGTAGGGCAGGCTTTCTCTTTGTGAATTCTTTAAGCTTTTGTTTATCATGGAAGGATTTTATTTCATCATCAAATCTGAAGGTAAGTTTTGCTGGGTATAAGATTCTTGGTTGGCATCCGTTTTCTTTCAGAGCTTGAAATATGTTGTTCCAGGCCCTTCTTGCTTTTAGGGTCTGGGCTGAGAAATCTGCTGATATCCGTATTGGTTTCCCCCTGTAGGTAATCTGATGTTTTTCTCTCACCGCCTTTAAAATTCTATCTTTGTTTTGTATGTTAGGTATTTTCATTATAATTTGCCTTGGTGTGGATCTGTTGTAATTCTGTGTGTTTGGTGTCCTATAAGCCTCTTGTAATTGATTTTCCATCTCATTCATCATATTTGGGAAATTTTCTGATATTATTTCATTGAACAGATTATTCATACCCTTAGTTTGTATCTCTGTGCCTTCCTCAATCCCAATAACTCTTAAATTTGGTCTTTTCATGATGTCCCATATTTCTTGGAGGTTTCGTTCATGATTCCTAACCATCTTCTCTGTTCGTTTGGCTTTGTTTTCAAGATTAAATATTTTGTCTTCATTGTCTGAGGTTGTCTTCCAAGTGATCTATTCTGTTAATTATGCTTTCTATTGAGTTTTTAACTTGGTTTATTGTTTCCTTCATTTCCTTGTTTCCTTCAAGAATTTCTGTTTTTTTCTCAGAGCTTCTATCTCTTTATTGAAATGATTTTTTACTTCCTGCAGTTGCTCTATTAGCTAATTATTCATAGCCTGAATCTGCTCTCTCATCACATCATTCTCTTCTCGGATCATTTTAATTATGAACATTCTGAACTCCCTTTCTGTCATTCCTTCTACCATGCTGTCTTTGGGTTCTCTTGATGTATCATCTAGATTTGTTTGGGACACTTTCTTCCTGTGTTTTCTCATGTTGCTCGTGTATCTTCCCCTCTAGTAATGCGAATTCAAGGGATTGCAATTTCCCTTTGAAGACTTAAAGTGTCCCTGCAGATTTCCAGTAACTCACCTGATGTTTGAGAGGTGCTTGATCAAGTGGTGACCCAAGAAAGCTGCTGTCCCACTTCCTCCAGGTTGGGAATGATCAATGCTTCTGGGCAGAGGCAGCCTGGTGTTGATACACAATCAGATACAGCAAGGTTCTAGACCCCGGGCCAGGGTGTGGACCTGGGAACTAGACCAAGTTGGGGTAGGGGCACAAAACTGTGCTCAGTGATGGAGACACTGGGCTTGAGAGCCCAGGCAGGTCTGAGCTCCTCGCTGGGGGCTCAGTCAGTGGCAGGTGGTCACTCTCTGCCAGGGAAGCTGTAAAATAGCTCCCAAGGGCCCAAACTCCCCGCTGGAGCCGGCGATTCCCTCCGCTCCAGGCCAGACCTCCCCAGGAGTCACCGCGCAGTGGCAGGGAAGACTGGAACTCAGCTCTGAGGACTCAGGCAGTCCCAGATGGTCGCCCTCTGCCAGGGAAGCTGCAAAATGGCGCCGAAGGGTCCAAACTCACCGCCGGAGCCAGAGACTCCAGCCCCTCCGGGCCAGACCGCCAAGGAGACGCCGCGCAGTGGCGGGGAAGACCGGAGCCTGTTTGGTATATTCTGACTGTTGTGTCAAGCTCTGGGTTGCACGTCCTCAGGCCTGAGCCCATCCACATATAGACTGTTGCCCCATGTCTTCCTAGTTCATGTGCATGTGTCATTGTCACATTAGACTTCACTTAAAGGACACTAGTTCAAAGATAAGTTATTAAGAATTCAAGATGCCAATTGCAGAACATTATACCAAACCTGGGTCCTTTCTGAGAGCAGATGTACATGCCTGTACAGCCAGCCCTGAGTATAGTAATGTTGAACACTGAGAAAATATACATGGAAGATGTTTTGACTTGATTACCCATGCCTGCAAAGATCTTTTTCTTCATTCAAAGGATTTTGCTGTTAATCACTCCATTTTGGCAAGTGTGGGTAAGAAAATTAGTTTCTTATGCAAGAGACAGGAGAACAGTAGGTATCAAAACTATTACTTTTCTGATTTTGAGAGAAAATTCACAGTAATTAAAAACTTCTTTTCTAAAAGAACTAAAGACAGTCAGGAATGATATTTACATCCATAACTGTTGGCACCACACTGACCTCAGGGCCCCTTGCTGTACCAGGTGGTAAGCTTTTGTGGCTTGGGCATTTGATAGGTGGTACCAGCAATACTACTAGTAAGGGAAGAAAAACCTACAGAGATTTTGTAATGAGGCCATTGAAACCCCAAGGGAGCAGGAAAACCCAGGAAGTCTTTTGATTTGATTTATTAAATGGAACAAGCCAGCCAGGCTTGATGGCCCACACCTGTGATCCCGGCTACTTGGGAGTCTGGAGCAGAAGGATCATAAGTTGGAGGCCAGCCTGAGCTTAAGGAGATCCTGTCTCAAATGAAATAAAAGGGGCTGGCAATATAGTTCGGTGACAGAGTGCTTGCCTAGCATGTACAAGGCCCTGAATTCAATCCCCAGTAGCTGGAAAAGAAAATGAATTATTGAGCATACCATGTGAAGTTGCTGATGGAATGTTCTGTGGCATAACAGAAATGTCAAATTCATGTGGTCCAGTGTAATTCACAGGTTAATTGTAAGTCAAAGCTGACAGAAATAACGAACCAAGTAGTCCTGATACAATGATAGGTTGTCAAGAAATATTAAAATACTATATTTTTTGCTTTATGATCTTGAAGTACTTATAATGTATCTAAATGTGTATTCAAAGCATCAGTTGTCTTTGTTTTTAAGGAAAAAATTGTGTAGGGTGGTTGTTATGGTTTAGATATTAGGTATTCCCCAAAAGTTCATGTGTGAGACAATGCATGAAAGAAGTTTAGAGGTGAAATGATTGACTTATGAGAACCTTAACCTAATCAGTGTATTATTTTGCTGATAGGGATTAACTGGGTGTTGACTATAGGCAGGTAGGATATGGCTGGAGGAGGTTAGTCTCTGGGGGTGTGCCCTTGGTGTTTATGTTTTGTCCATGATGAGAGTTGTCTTTCTTTGCTTCTTGGTGTCCATGTCCTAAGACTCTTTCCTCCGCCACACTTCCACCGTGATGGTATGTCTGCTTTACCTCAGGGCCTGAGGAATGTCATCTGCCATCCATCGACTGAGACTTCTGAAATCATGAGCACCAAATACTTTTCCTCCTCTAAAACTGTTCAAGTCAGGTCTTTTGATCACAACAACAACAAAAAAAAAACTGACTAAAACAGTGGGCTTTCTGCAGCCTGAAGCCCTTCAGCTGATTTGATTGCTTCCAGTTCCTTCCGCTCAGTGCTGCAGCTGTTGTAATGCCTCAGAGGGCATGAGCACCAGCTGACAGATGAGGAATGTGGTCAGAGTTCGGTCATTTCCAATGTCCAGTAACTGAACCTAGACTAGAGACAGAAACCCTAAGTTCCAACTCTAGCATTGTCACTAAGAAGCTTTCTGTTCCTCAGGCAATTGAGTAAGCAACTCTGCCTTGGTTTGTTCATTTACAATTCAGCCTGTATACCTTACATGGTGACTTGTAGGTCAGGGTATGCTGAAGTATTGAGGATGTATACTCAAATTTCTGAAAACATTCTCAAACATTCTTTTGTGGAATAATTTTAAAAATAGAATTCTGATACTCTGCGATCTGACTGATTCTAGTTTGCACAGTTGATCCAAGCCTGTAGAATGAAGCTCATTTGCTTTAGAATTCACTAGAGGATGTATATAGAGACAGGAGGAGGGTTGCTACTGTTACAGCTGTGAAAGTTTTGCAGAAATTCAGCAGATGGCGCTCTCAGCTGTGTTAAAACAGGAGGGAGCTTGGCTGTTTATTGGATAGAACTGAAGATAATGGATGAAGAATAAAGGTGCAGAGTTCAGTAATTATAACTGTTAGATTATTAATGATCTGTTGGCCTGATCGGGAGTGGACCAATATAAGAGTTTACTTTTGAAAAATAAGAGACATAGATAGCAAAGAAGAAAGGATTTTAAGTGTGTCTAATAGTACAAGCTCCAAAGAATTTTTTTTTGGACAACAGAAATAAACTAGTGTAGGAAAATAAGGTTTTTAACACAGGTACTTTAGAAAAGAGAATGGGAGATTGTATGAAATCATGTGACATGCTAAAAGATTTTCAAGAGTTTTTTCTGATGAGAAGGATCTGGAGATTTCTTGAAGAATATAGTTGATGGTTTATTATGAAGAATAGTATTTACAACCTGGAGATCATGTGCTGCCAGTGGCACTTCTGAATCAAGGGCATTTTACGTCCTGATCAGTCATACCTGCGTCTCTGAGAACTTGTGTGAAGTGGAAGGACATAGTAGTGCACCTCTTAGGTTAGAACAAGATGTCTGTCTCCTTTCCTTTAAAAATAGCTTTTCTAACCATAAAACTTTTGATCTGTATGTATTTGAAGTCACAAGGCAACAGTGCCCTCGTGTACTTGTCATAGAAGCTAAATGGTAGTAAGAAAGAGAAAAAAGTTGCATACCTACTGTGTTCCAGGCAGGGTGCTTTCATTTGCAATGTTATATCCTTTTCTTTAGTGTCTTTGTAGAACAAAGCAAATTAATTATTTTATCCTTACTCTTGTTGTTAGCAGCTTTGTGGCAGCTATGCTGGCTTTTCACAGTAGTTAAATAAGAGATTTGGTTGGGCCATAGTAGTGAAGATTGTCCCATAAAAAAAGTGGGATATGTACATTTAGAATTTATTCACTTTGTGACTGTTTTATCATAGAAGCAGAGTCTCTCAGAAGAATCATAACATTTTTGAGAATTTAAAAAAAAGAAGTGATTCTTTCTGCTTGTGGAATCTCTCAATTCAGTTAATCACATGGCTTAATCTGAGCACTGACAGGAGTAACTTCACCTTGTGGTCTTAATATCTTTGGGAAAGTTAGCCTGGAAATACCAGTAAATATTCAAATGCAATGCCTGTGTTAGACAGAATACTGTATACAATCTTTTCTCTTTTGATATTCTTATCTATTAATGTCAATTGACCAAAACAAAGGACTTATGAATTTTGAGTGAACAGGTATTTTATACCACTTCTAAACACCATCAATCTGACAAAATGATATGGGGGAAAGGGTGAGAATCTAACAGTGGCACATTCAAATTACTTTTGGTTTTCATTTGAGTTTCTTTTCATGTTAAAATAATAATGTGTGGCAAGCCAGTCTTCTCATTTTTCACAGAGGAATCATAAAAGAGAATGAACAGGAAATAGATAAACTCTTTGCTAAGTCTCTGAGTGTTCTTGATAAGCTTTCTGAGTGTTGTCCCTGGCATGACAATTGACCTTCAGTGTGACTCATTGATGCATGGCTACTTTTCAAACTTTTTCTTCCTCCAGGTCCACTGATGAGACATTTAGCTTGGCTGAAGAAACCTGTAGTTCTAATCCAGCCATAGTTAGGAGGAAGAAAATTGCCATAAGCATCATCTTTTCCCTGTGTGAGAAAGAAGATGCACAACGGAATTTCCAGGACTTCTTTTTTTCTCATTTCCCCCTCTTCGAATCCCACATGAACAGGCTAAAGAGTGCAATTGAAAAGGTAATGGAGGTTGTAATCTAATATCAAATAGAGAAGTGATTTGGGGATTTTAAGATGGCAGAGTCTCTGTTTATGTACCAGATCACTTTCCTAAGGAAGTTAAGTCATCCCCAGTATTGATGAATTCTTAGGAACATCAATGCTAGTTGCTTTAGGAAAGGAAATCACCACTTTCTAATGACTAAAGACATTATTACCTTGGGTGTGCTTAATTTAGTATAATTTTTTTAAATTAATGAAGCCCAGTAGATAAGCTGTAAAGTAGTTTCTTCTCTGAGTGATTGGGCTTGCTTTCTCTCTATGAAGGCCATGATCTCCTGTAGGAAGATAGCAGAATCAAGCCTCCGTGTCCAGTTTTACATTAGCCGTCTGATGGAAGCTCTGGGAGAATTCAGGTAAATTACAAGGTTTGGCAAATCCCACAGGAAATAAATGAACAGCAGCAGTAGCAGCAGCCATGGATTTTAGGATTACAGGAAGAATTAGGGGCTAGTCATTTGAGTGGCTCTACCCTTCAAGATGGAATCAGACCAAATGGAGCAAGTAATTTAAGTAATACAACACTAAAGAATCTTCACCCCTGCCTGACAGACAGTTTTTATTTGATTGTTCTGTACAGGGTAAATGGAGAAAACTGACATTCAGATGTGTCTTATAAGTCTGTTCATTGTCTCATATCATACCACAACAACCCTAAGGGTATGCACTACTGCCTCCATTTTACATAGGTGAAAACCTGACTTCAGAGTCCTTATCCAAACCACATATGGAGAGCATGTATGTTAGAATACCTATGTTCCAATTTGCCAGAACAGTCCTACTTTGTATCCAGTGTCCTCCTATATGTGTCCTGATCAGGACATTACTTATCTCATCACTCTCATATATCTTCATAGGCAGTTTCTAATTGATGACCTTTGTACTCTGGAATCCAGTTTTTCTAGAGTCCTTGCTCCTAGTGTCTGGGGAGAAAGCTAATCTACTCTCTGGATAGCAGGTGGAATTCTCTCCCACCATGATGAATTGGAATTGTTTTAGGGTTTTTTGTTTTTTGTTTTTTGGGTTTTTTTTGAACTGGGGGTTGAACTAAGGGGCACTTGGCCACTGAGCCACATCCCCAGCCCTATTTTGTATTTTATTTAGAGACAGGGTCTCACTGAGTTGCTTAGCACCTTGCCCCTGCTGAGG
>JAJEJO010003281.1:406012-511340 GCA_020662805.1 Glaucomys volans | reverse complement strand
TTTTTTTTTTTTTTTTGGTGATAGGGTAACCAAGAATTGAATCCAGGGTCCTTAACCACTGGGCCTTACCCCAGCCCTTTTTGTTTTTTATATAGAGACAGGGTCTCATTGAGTTGCTTAGTGCCTCGCTTTTGCTGAGGCTGGCTTTGAACTCACAATCCTCCTTTCTCAGCCTCCCAAGCCTCTGGGATTACAGGCATGCACCACCATGCCCTGCTGTCCTTTTTTGTACCTATATTATCTAAAATATTTGTGACCATTTTGTGCTTCCCTTCTCTCTCTTTCTCTCTCTCCTATAGAGGGACTATCTGGAATTTATATTCTGTTCCAAGGATAGCTGAACCAGTATGGCTTACCATGATGTCGAGCACTTTGGAAAAAACCCAGCTCTGCCAGCGCTTTCTCAAGGAGTTTACACTTCTGATAGAACAAATCAACAAAAATCAGTAAGCTTCAACTCTCTGGAGGCTTGTGTGCAGATTCCACACCAGTGTATGTGCTGCATAAGACATGCCTCGTTCTGTATTGACTAATTTGGCTGTATTTTCTTCCATTTCTCTAAGGTTTTTTGCTGCCTTATTGACTGCAGTGTTAACCTACCACCTGGCCTGGGTACCAACTGTCATGCCTGTTGATCATCCTCCCATTAAGGCCTTCTCAGAGAAACGTACCTCTCAGTCAGTGAACATGCTGGCCAAAACACATCCGTACAATCCACTCTGGGCACAGCTGGGTTAGTACCTCATTTGACTATTCAAAGAACCTATGGGGCAAAATTGGAAAAATGCTCGAATTTGTAGCTTATATAGACTCTCCAACCCAGTAATTCAAAAACTGTCACTGGGCAGGGAAAGAATAGAAGATTGACCCTCAGAATCATTGTCAGACTACCACCCCCATCTCCTTTCCCCTTCTGATAGCTTTGTTCTTTTAAGGCATATAGGCAGCTGTTCTCCATTTCACAGTGCCTGTTCACGAGTTTCTTAACCTCAGCACTTTTAACACTTCGGGCCAGGTAATTCTTTGTTAGTTGTGTGGGGCAGGAGGAGAGCATTTTAGGCATTGTGGGATGTTTAGCAGCATCCCTGAACTCTATTCCATAGATACCAGTAGAACCCAAAGTTGTAACAATCAAAATGTCTCAAGACATTGTCACATGTTCCTGGGCGAGGGGCAGCTAAACAAACCCTGCTTAACAATCACTGCACTGGAGGGTGGCTCGGATGGGGAAAGAATAAGACAAAGAGCAAAGTAGTAGCAGGCCATAATCTCATCACCTCTTTAGTTATAGCATAAATTAGAAATTAGAGGTAGATTGACTTTCTCAAACTTTGTCCTGAGGCATGGCATGGGATTCTGTACCATGGTGGTTGTAGAGTTTGGGGCTTGTGAGAGTAAGGTGGCATATTTGGGTTCATGCAGAGGAGAGGCATCCTCTAGGGCCTTGAACACTGTTTCCCAGACCTGTGCTGCACATGGGGCGGGGAGTGGAGTACCACCGCAAGCTGCTCAGGCTCGGGTAGCTGGCTGCCTCACAGATAGAACAGATCCATATTCACATGATTGCTGAGCATCCTGCTTATGGCTTTGATAAGGGTGTGTAAGGTGTTGGAGGAGAGAGTACAGTGGGAGGTGAGGAACTTGAGGTCCAGAGGCCTACTGCTGCGTTGGAGTCTCCACTGGCAAGTCGCTTAGTTTCTCTGTGCTTGTTTGTTGTCGTTTCTTCTTCTACTTCTTCCTCTTCCTCCTTTCCTCACCTCTTCCTCCCCTTTCTTGTCAGGCAAACACTGTACCACCAAACCTATTTTTGCACCTGTCAGATTATCCAACCGAGTGGTGATGGGACTTCATGGTTGAGAGGGGATTAAAACAGCTGGGTAAAGCACCTTTGTTACGTTACTACTGCAAATATATTGTAGGGGCACCGAGAGCGGGGGAGAGAGAGAGAGAGAGAGAGAAAATGAGAATATGAATGAAGGGATTTTCAGGGAAGGCATACTTCAGGAAATGTTAAAAAGGCATTTTCCAGAAAAAACAACAAAAAAAATGTGAACTAGGGAAGAGCACTCCAATCTTAGAAAACAGCATGTTTTAATAACAATATCAAAAGCTGACCCAATGAGCCAAGCACTTTTTTTAAGTGCTTTTTACACATGTTAATTAATGAGATTCTCACTTCTACCTTTTACTGTTCTTATTTTAGAGAAATAAAAATACCTTCTTGTCCTTGTGCCCTTGGTCATGAAATGTGTAAGAAGGAATATTTAAGTCTCACGGTGGGGAGAAGAGTGTTAATAGGCGTACTCTAAATGAATTAAAGAATTTGTGAATATTTAAACCATTTTAATACAGTACTTTAATACTTGATGCAGATAATTCACACTAAGCTCAGGAAGACCTCAGAACGTGCCTGGCTCAGCCCATTCTTCCTTGGGAGAGTAGAATGTTGTTGTTCTTGTTATGGGACAGTAGCCTTTTAAAAATGTAGGTAGTATTAAGTGGTGAAGGAAAGGGGGCTGGATATTAAGGAAATATAGTATCTCAAGCTGCCAGGTCACCAATTTAAAACAATGCTAATTAAGCAGTTTGCATTTAATTAGATAAATGTATTTATAATTAGGCATGTTTCTCATTTGCAGCTGAACTAATTGGGAGCCATTAGTTCCCTGTGTTCAGTCTCACAGAGTAGAATCCCTTCCTGGGGGTTTACATTTGTCATTTTTCATTGCAGATCATGTGTTATTAAAGGTCTTCAGTCCTCCCTTCCCCCAAACAATCCAGTAGGGGTCTGCCTGCTGATTAGAGTAGTGTGAGGAGGAGACAAGGCCCTGGTGCAGAGAAGAGGTGATTAGCTTTGACTTATCTCAGAGTGGCCAGGATAGTTAGCACTGGGGTGCCCAACATTCTGCATGACTTCTCAGGACTCCCGGGCCAGGGAGGATTGAAGATGGAAGCTGCAGCTCCTTGCTCTCACTCTCAGGAGCTTAGTGATCTGTGTCTACCTCACATGGCCACTCTTCAGAGGACTTTTCCAAAGTGAGGATCACTCCCCACTAGCGGTCTGTGGAAGCAATTTATTGGATTGAAAAGCATCTCAGAGGTATAATTAGTGTACAGTGCAAGTCCCAGAGGGCACATGAGGCTGCTGTGTAAAATGTGCTTCCTGGTTGGCATGGGGACATAAATGAAAGCCACTCCATGGTACCACTAATGAAGGAGTCTCCTGTCTGCCTCCTTTGGACCTAACCAATGTCAGGGGTTTGTTTATGGAAGCAGAACGTAGCTTTTTTTTCTCAAAAGATGTTTCATTTATATATATAAAAAAAAGTTTGAATTACTTCTTCATTTTCCTACCAAAAGTTACCAAAAGTTTTAAGTTGCATTTTTCAGAAAGCAGTGAAATTAGACTTTAAATTAGTTAAAATAAAAAAGAAGTTGCGTAACCAATTTAAATAAGCCAAAATCACAAGAGAAGTTAGAAGATACCTTGAGCTAGTGATGCAGAATGCTGCAGGTGTGGGGAGCCCTTTGCAGGGGCTCCAAGCAGACAGATGAGCACAGTGTGTGGTGGCAGCCCTTCACCATGCCTGGCTCCAGTCTCCTTCCTCACCTGCTCAGTGTCTGCCAGTCTCCATTTGTTCCTGTCTTTACAGGGCTCCTGTGTTCTTGTGGCTCTTCCACCCTGATATTTTCTGTCCTCTCCTCCCAGTTTCTATTCCTGTCTAGACCAGTTTTCTTTTCCTCTCCCTGTCTCCTGGGTGCTTTCTTTTCCCATGTGTTTTGTAGCCCCCTTCTTTTTGCTGTACTCTGAAGCCCTGTGGTTCATGCCTCTCTCAATTCCATGTCTCTCTCCTTTCCCCTCTTTACCCCTTTCCCCCTGAGAGCTCCCCTTTCTCTTCCATGGTTTCCTCTCTTCCTCTGCTTGCTCTTTCTCCCTTCTCTCTGCTCCTCTGTATGCCTCCTGTATGTGTTTATCCTCCTTTCCTTTGACCTCTCTTCCCACCCATCCAGCATCCCTTCCTGCTTTTTTTCATTGGCCTGTTTCATCACAGGCACTCTTAATTCTTCCTTTTTTTTCCTCTGTTTTGCCTCCCATTTCTCTCTTTTTTCCCTACATTTTTACTAATTGAGGTTTAAAAAAAAAAATATGTAACATACAGTTTATCATCTTAACCATCTCTGAGTACAGTTTGATAGTGTTAAGTATATTCACCTTGTTGTGTAACCTCTTCATTTTTAAAAAATCCTCATGAAAACAAAGCAGTCTACTCTAAAATTAGTAGCTTCATCAGTCCAGGACTCAAAAATTGCTTTCAAGTCAAGATTCAATAAACATGTTATTTTAATGATACATTATTTTATGAAATTTGTCCTTAAAGTAACAGCATTTGCTCCTCTCATTACTTTATATAATTTATCATAAATTTTAATAACTTTCTTTTTAAATTTTTTTTCTTATTCCTTGGTTATTAAAACATACAATACTGAAAGCTAAATGAATTGTTAAAAAAATAATACTGTCATTCTGAGTGGCCTTTCCCATGTGGTTTGTTATACCAGATTTTGAAAGTGTAATGCTGCTTCTCAGTTAACATTGAGGGTGACTTAACAGAAGTGTCCCATAAATTTCTGAAGTGACTATAATATCCTGCAGCCATGGGCATGTACAGTCAGAGGAGAGTAACAGAACACGCTCTAGGTCTATAAGGTTTTCTCAAACAAAAGCCCGAGCATCACGCTGCAGTCCCTGAATTACTCCTTTGATTTTTAGGATGATTCCTCAGTCAATGGCAAAAGCTCTATTAGCCTACAATATAGTCTTTTTATATAGAGAATGTTTGTTATTATTTCTGTCCTGTTTTTTAAGTGTTCCGAGGAGCCATACACTAGGGAATACTCTCCAAAAGATGTACTTCCTTGTGGTTCCCCAGGGAGAAGCACTTTTTGATTGGTTCTCATAACTTTTTCTTCAGCCTTAATCTGTTAACTTTAGGTAGTTTTTCCTGCTATATGTCCTTATAAATACCCTCCTACCTCTCTTTGGACACATTCCTCAGATATATACTTACCTGAGAGTATTTATAAGGGTATATACTAGAAAATAAAATCTTTCCAAGTTTTTATTTGTAAATGTTTACTATATAGCAACTTTTCTTACTTAGTATCTTTTCTGGTTTTGATTTCTTCCAGTGTTCTGGTTATTTTTTAATGGTTTCTCACTCCAGATCAGTTATGGTAGATATAATGAAATAAATATTTAAGCTCTTAACACAGTGCCAGTCCAGTCAGTAAGTGATGTATTTGGTCTGGTCACATATTGAGAGCACTGGTCTTAGCATTCCTTGGGCCAGCTTGCTGACCAGCAGACGTCACGAGCACAGCAAGGGGGCTGTGCATACAGTAGCACCATTCCTAGGCACCTTGGGTAGTGTCTGCGGCCTGACCAGGCCTTTCCAGGTTGGCTCTTGATTATGGAGGAAAATGAAAACATGGTCATTTCTGGAAATTAGAAATCAGTTGTCTGAGGAAGTAATTCTAGGTTGGCAATCTTAGTCATCTGTTTTGCTCTTGTCAAGGCTTATGTATCCATGCATGTTAACCCAGAGGACTTTGTCTTGGTGTCTACCTTGGCTCTCTAGGTGACCTTTATGGAGCCATAGGCTCCCCAGTGAGACTGACTCGCACCGTGGTGGTGGGGAAGCAGAAGGATTTGGTCCAACGCATTCTTTATGTCCTGACCTACTTTCTCCGTTGCTCTGAGCTGCAAGAGAACCAGCTGACCTGGAGTGGGAATCACAGTGAAGGTGACCAAGTTATAAATGGGAGCAAGATTGTAACAGCCTTGGAGAAAGGAGAGGTGGAGGAGTCTGAGTATGTGGTAGTTACAGTGAGAAACGAACCTGCTCTTGTGCCCCCCATCCTACCACCAGCAACGACTGAGAGAAGGAGCCCCAGTTCCACAGGGTTGGCTGGGACTCCAGAGGGCACTGACATTAGAGACCCGGATCCCAGACCTGACAAAGAAGGAAACAAGAGGCCAGACCAGGGCCCCGAGGCTCGTAGTGTAGCATTCCAAGAGACAGAATTAGACAGTTCTTGGAAACCTTGGGGCACATTTGGTAGGGATGAAGGAAGTGAAAAAGAGGTACCACGAGATGGCCCTTCCAGATTTCCTAGGTGTGCCATTCCAGGGGCAGAAATGAAGATCAGCCAGCCAGCTGCCAATGAGGACCTGAAGGGGGATTTCACTAAGAAGCTACCTGATCGGTCCGCAGCCTGGCCTTGCCCTTGTCCTGACAGACATTCCCAAGAGAACCCTCCAGTAGAAAAGGTCACTTTCCAAATTGGAAGCTCCCTATCTCCAGAGTCTGACTTTGAAAGCCGCACCAAAAAAATGGAGGAGCGGTTGAAGGCCTGTGGACAGTACCCAGAGCTGGCCAGTGCGTCAGCTGAGACCAGTGCAGCTGCTGACTTGGCTCTGGGCCAGCAGGTTTCTAGGTGCTCCTTCAAGTCTGGCTTTCAGAAGAATGTCTGCTATCCTCAGAATCGATCTCCTGACCAGGAGGAAGGTGAACCTGACAGGGGTTTTGCTGAGGACAGAGGTATCAGATCTGACGTGGCAGCAGATGCTGCTGGGCAACTCAGCCAAGCTCTTCCTGCCGACAGTGCGACGGGAACTGAAAGGAGAACGCTGGAGAAAACTAGAGGTTTGTATTTGAAAGATGTGGAAGGACCTTCATTAGAGCCTGCCCCCGACAGGTGTGTCCAGCAGGACTCTGGCCTCTTGGTTGCTGCAGATATCCCCTGTGGGGATGCCGATAAGAAGACTGACTTCAGGATCGAAGGAGACATTCCCAGAAATGAGAGCTCGGATAGTGCTCTTGGAGACAGTGATGATGAGGCATGTGCTTCAGCCACATTGGATCTAGATCACAGTGGTGACAGGATTGAAGGGTCCTTAGAAGTGGAGCTGCCTCTGCCAAGGTAATGCTGACAGGCTGGGAAGCAGAGGGGACTGGGATCTAGCGTTTTTCTGGCCTGACACTTTGATCATGTTGGCTACGGTGGGCTACTTTACATGTGGTACTTTTCTTTTTCTCTCAAAACATAAGAATTGTTACCAAATAAATCAATACAGAAGTTTTCCAACCTGCTCAGTGACTCAGAGTGGCCGACGTCTCTGAGCAAGCACCAGTGGTTTTCTTTGCAGCTCTTGTGACATTTGGGGGAAGGTAAAGGAGGTGTCGTGGGAGCAGGGAGTCTGCTTCTCTGTCATTGCATGGAAGGTAGATGGCTGGCAGCAGATGCCATGCCTCAGAGGTGGTAGATCACACTCACTGTTGGGGCTCCTCTCCTGCCGCTCCAAGCAGCGTGAGGTGGTTGGGAAACAACGCCTCTTCCTTAACACTCCGTCAGGTTGATTATTTGGTCTGTGATAACTGAAAGCAGTAATTAGAGATTTCTTCTGTTCTTCAACACTGCTGTGGGCACCACCCTGTGCAGATAGGTCAAATTCCTAAAGCCAGACTCTTGGCAAGAGCCCCTTTCCCTCTCATACATTCTCTTCCTTCACTAGTTTGACAGACATCTGGTGGAACATATCAGGTATAAGAGCAGAATCTTAAACTAGTTGTAGAAATACTTTATTGTTTTTTCCACACTTCCATTTTTAAGGAAAATTCCCTTTTATCAGTCTCACTTCCCTTCTTTTCCTGTCCCAATGATCCACTTACTGGAGGATTGGTAAAAAATGAACCATCCTGAATCCATTTTATTTACTTGTGTCATTGGGATTTTTAGTTCTGTTTGGAATGCAAGAAGAAAGTACCTGTGTTTTTGACTGTGTGTTTTAATGGGCCAAATATTTTAGGTCTCAAAGCATCAGCAATCCAAATGTAAGAAACTTCGGCCGCTCACTCCTGGCAGGTTACTGCCCCTCGTACATGCCTGATCTGGTGCTTCATGGGACCAGCAGTGATGAGAAGCTGAAACAGTGCCTGGTGGCTGATCTCGTCCACACAGTGCATGTAAGTGAACCCAGCTTGAAGCCACTGGCTGCTGAAAAGGTGTCGGCCAAGACTATGGCCAGCAACAGGTGTTTAGAATGAAGAACCTCTAATTAAGGGATTGTTTTTAGAGATGTGGGCAGGGTTCTGGGAACCCACAAGGGCTGGTGAAAGCACCCAGGGACAGGCTGCAAGCATGCCTGGGCCAGAAGGATTAAAGAAAGGGACCATGGCAGCAGAGCTGGGGAGAGCCAGAGCCTGGGAGAGGGGCTGCTGCCTGCAGTCTCCCCTCCCACCCTCTCATCTTCCTACTGGCCAAGCCCAGCTGGAAGCCAGAGAGCAGGGGCACCGATGCTGAGGCAGATACAGTACTGTGGCCATAGAGGTCAGCCTCCTGGGGCCTAGAACAGGACAGAGAAGGGGAAAGGGGGTGGGGAGGCCAGGCAAAGAGAATAAATAGCACAGATGGTGACAATTATACATCCTCACAGGGAAGACCAAGGAGATGTCACATATGGTTTGCTTTTTATTCGATGCTTACAAGTTCCTAAAAGTAATTTATTTTAACTGATTTGTCATTAAGTTCACTTTGATGGTTGCGTGAGGATGACTGTATAAAGATTAACAAGTCTTTCTGGAAAATTGCCTGTGGCTTCCGTTAAGTGCTTTTCTGCTATCTGCAGTGTGACAGGAACTGAGCAGTTAAGAAAACTGTGTCAATCTGATGGGCCTGTTTTTAATTGAGCTGCTATTGGAAAGATGTGCAAAAGTAGATGTTATGCATTAGAAGCATATTGTATCTTGTGCAATAAGGGAAAGTCTTCATTAAGAAAATATAAATTTGACTTGTTAACTACCCCTCATCTAACAAGTTTTCTTTTTGCAAGGTGGAACTGAAAGCTTGGCATATTATCTTTGGCCTTGGGCATATCCCTTGTAAAGACTAAACACACATCAGACAGGCTAAATAGGCTGAAGATACTTGTGTAAAGTGGGAAGAAAAGCTCAGTAGGGAAGCAGATGTCCTTCAGGCCCCCAGGAGGTAAAGACTTGAGGGCAGGGCAGGTCTAAGCTGGGGAAGGCCTGCCCAGTGTACATGTGCACCCAAACATTCCTAACTCCACCCTCTTTTGTGGTTAGACACCACCCCTCACTAGGATATTCCTGGAATGAAGCTATGTTGATTTGTCTCCTTAAAAAGATCACAGTTTCTTTTTCATAGTTAACAATGAACACTGTATACTCGCTTATCATTTTAGAATTCCATATATCTGTAACCTTAGTATAAGAGCATGCCCTTAGCACATGGTATTATCTGAGTTGTCCTAAATGATGTGTGATGCCAGGCAGTTTTATAGACTGTGCTTGTGTGTTTAGTACCTCTCTGTAGCATTAAGGCAGGGGAATAGAGGACCTCATTTCCTTTTCTGTCAGCATCGTATGTTTGTATCCATATATGCAAAACCTGTGGGTGTTTTCCTTCTGCTCTGCTGTCAGTTTGATTCCCAAGAACATTGATATTGCTTGCTCATTGGCCTTCTACAAAGCCCTGTGTTCTGCTTTTGACTCTTTTCTTTTTTTGGTGGGAGGTGGGTACTGGGGATTGAACCCAGGGGCACTCAACCACTGAGTGACATGTCCCAGCCCTTTTTTATTTTTTATTTTGAGACAGGGTCTCACTAAGTGGCTAAGGGCCTCCCTAAATTGCTGAGGCTGGCTTTGAACTTGAGATATGCCTCCTCGTTGCTGGGATTACAGCTGTGTACCACCGTGCCCTGCCTGTGTTCTGCTTTTGACAGGCACCAGGAGATTGCATGTGAGCTATTGGGATCATCTTCTGTGACATCTTACCAAACTGGGGTATTTTGCCCAATTTCCTAGATTCACTCACTAATCACGAAGGAAATGTCATCTATTGGTTCATATCTCTCCTTCACCTACTTGTAAAACCATTCATGAAATTTTTAAATATTTTCCGTAGGCTGGCACATTCCAATTCTGAATATTAGGTTTTTATTGGTGACCATCTGGCTATATAGTTCTTAGATTTGAAAAAAACACAACTGTGTTTGCCCTATCATTCTTCTTAAAGCTTTTCCTATTTCATCTTCCCTTTTTAGAAGTAGTGTTTTCACACTGTAGCATTTCTTATTTCTTTAAACTCTGCAGTCACCCAGAGAGAGAAGGTTATTATGCATAGTACCCTATATCATGTCAGATTGTGGGTATATCCAAAGTGCAGCCATGCATGGGTGTTAATAGGAAATGGTGAAGGGCTCATAAAAGTATCTTCACAAGTTTATTACATCCATAATATATCCAATTAACATTAGTAGATTTCTAATTTCACTTGACACATTGATCCTAATGAGTTTTGCTTTTAAAGTAGTGTTCTGTTTAGACTGCCTGGTCTGTGGCAGTTTGTTTTTTGGGGGGATTTTGTTTGTTTTTGTTTTTTGTTTTCTGCCTTACTTTCAATTTACATTTACAAATACTTGTAAATATTTGTTGAAAAATAAATTAAAAAATTACTTTTTAAATAGTAAACTTACTGCTCCTTAAGGCATAGTATAGTGATTATTTAGATTCTTGAGAATGTTGCCAAAGAAAGAAGCAAAGATCCAGAACAAGTCATGGCCAGAGTTAGAGCTAAAAGAAATAGTTCACTGAGGATGAGAAGATTAGAATAAATAGCCTTATCATTGCTTGCTTTCAAAACCTCTTTTGGACATAAATAATTTTCAGTGTTCATGCCAAGAGTTCATCAGGCTTTGGTATTCATAATAATTCTTTTTAGAGAAGGATTTTTAATAACTGTTTAAAGGCAATTGACTTAGGTTATTGATCTGTTTTTGAGATCCATGCATGACTTGGATTGTAAAATCTGTCATATATAAATGTGGACAAGTTTGGAGTTTCTTCTCCAGAGCTTGAGGAATTTCTTTCTAGAGCGTCCAATACTAAAACTTTCTTTTTATAGTTTTCATTATCCAAGTCTCTTACGAAAGAAAGACAGATTAACTTTACTTCATTTATTTTCATTTTTCATTGCTTTTCACATGTTAAGATTCAGATGTTCTTTAAATATTTAAACACGTGTTCTTGTTTAGCCCATGTATGGCCCCTTTTCTGTCATTTGAACTCTTTCTGTGCTCCTAATGCATAGGTTATACAGCTGCCTTAAATTAGTCCAAAGTAATATTGTTTCTTTTTTTTTTTCCCCTACCACATCTAAATGTGCATTCTTTCCTGTTTTCCTTTGACTTTAAAAGGAGAGAGAAAGAGAGCACAAACCACTAGCACGCTGTACCTGTAACCCTCAAGTCATCTTTTCTCTTTTTCTCTCCTGTGTCCCATGGGCATGTGAATCCTGCAGACTTGAGCAACGTTGGGGTTTTACTGAACCGCTGGGCAGCGAGGGTGGTAGAAGAGCACCGGCTTGGAATCAAAGACTTGGCATTACCATTTGTTCATTGATCTTAGGTGAATCATTTGCATTGCTAAGTCTCAGAATGTGTTCAGTGGATCAGATGGAATATAGTCCAATGGTTAAGAGTGTGACTTCTGAAAACAGACCAGGGTTTTGAATCATAGCTTATCCTTGGTGGCTTTGTGGCCTTTGAGCAAGTTTCTTTGGTTTTCTAAACTATAAAATGGACAACAGTGATATCATAGGTTTGGTTGAAGATTCTGCAAGATAATCCACATCAAGTGTTTAGCACAGTACCTGGTATGTGATTAAATGCCCAATAAACATTAACTATTAATATAACACATGTGCAAGTGCTTTGTAAGTGATTAAGTATTATAACATGTTTCTTATATGAAGAGCAAAATGCAACCATTATTTTAGTAAAAATGAAAATACCGTACAAGTTGAGAAGGTTATATGCAAATGGAGTCAAAGCTGTCCTGACCAGTCAACAACCTTGTCTGTCCCAGAAAGTTCCCGATGGAGGCAAGTAGATGGAACCACACAGGTTTACTTAGTGCTGAAGCATCTTCATCCATTTGCCTTTGATGTCATGGGAACTCTGCTGGGCAGGGTCATTAAGACCAAAATTAACATCACCTTACTTACAACTTTTTAAAAATGATGCTCCAGGCTTCAGGCATTTTACAGAATAATCTATAAAATGAAATAGCAGTTGAATATAGCAGCTTCTTGCTCTTAATTTTAAGAGTAGCAACAGATTGATTCCAGAAATAATCATTCAGGAATCAGTAGCCCAGATAGAGAGCTTTGCTAAAAGCATGGCTGTGATATATGCTCGTGAATGCCTAATTAATCCATGCAGGATCACTAGAGTAAAACTACAAAACAACTGCAAGTCCCATCAAACGGTTAATCACTACTTTAAGTAACACAGTTAACATTGAGTGCCTGTGGTCAGAAACAACCTTATAGAATCAATAGATTGCTGAGGAAACAGCTATGTAAGGACAAGCTGGCTATTGAGAACACTCTTGTTACTTCCATGTCCCTGGGTTGGATAATGAGTATGCTGATGCCTTTGGCCTGTACCACTGTCTTCTAGTCTATAGACCTGAATGCAGTGCTACTTGGGGCTAGGAGCTGCCTTTGGAGGTTTTTAAAAGTACGTGTTTTAGGCTGGGGTTGTGGCCCAGTGGTACAGCACTTGTCTAGCATGTGTGAGGCACAGGGTTCGACTCTCAGCACCCCATATAGATAAATGAATAAAGTAAACATCTAAAAAAAAAAAAAAAAAGGTACTGGGTTTCCGTGACCAGTTTTTTAGAATAATATAGAATAGAACTAAAATCATCACAGATAGTTAGGGTTATTGTTTAGTGAGAACTGTGTATTATATGTGTGTGTATACACACACACACACACACACACTTACATTTATACATACATACATATTATATGTTCACTTTGTACAAACATGTACACTGGGTCAGAAGTCTTCTTTCTCCCTCCAAGGCTGTAGGTACCTTGAAGCAGAAAACAGACTTACTTCCTTTATACCCCCAGTACCTCGCCTGATGCCAGCATACAGAAAGTGTTCACTGATATTGACTGATATTGTTTGACTGTTCCCCATAAACCTGTGTTTAGTGGACTGTATATTTGTTAGTACAGGTAAAACTACATTAGGTATGATTCCTCTTTCTTCTGAAGTAAAGAACAATGGCATATGGTCTTTCTTTTAAAAAATAAAAGGGAAGAGTAATGTGTTTAGACATGAGGCCCGTGACTCTTTGTGTTTGTTTTCTTTACCTAAAGGAGAATAAAAGCTTATTTTAGGTCTCTCAGACTACTTGTCTCTTGTATTGTGTCAGAATTAGACACGTCTAACTTTGATGTTTTCCCGAATTTTTTCACAACCTCCAAGATACTTGAACATCTGTGTCATTCTGTGCCAGCAGCTAGCAACCCTCTTATTTTATTTTGAGGCCACCCACATCCTCATGTAACTTTATTCTGGTGACGCTTTTTGACCTTGAGCACCTCTCCATAACCTCAGACTGTCTTACCTTACCCTGACAGTTAAGCTCATTAAGAGCTGCACACTGATCTTCAAGACTGTAGGATGAATTTGGGAGCCAGTCCATAGAGGCCTGCGGTGACCTCAACTGTGCGCATAGGAAAACAGAGGCCAGGCATTTTCTCCCCTCCAAGATCATCTCACCAAACCCTGGGCCCTCCCCCTCATTCCCTCTGCCCTCAAATCTTCATGACATCTTAGGATTCCCCAGAGTCCTCCACCTTGTATACCTACCATAGTCCACAATGATTGATTTTCCTCTTCCTCTTCTTTACCTTATTACAACTCTTTAGCCTCCAGTGACTGACAGTGAACCTGGTTCCAAGAGAAAAAAAAATTCTGATGGAGGTGTGATAAGATTATGTAATTGTTAATCCCTCCTGGCATTTTCATATGTTGCAAGTCTGTATGATGCCCTAGAAGTCTGATGGTGGCATCACAGGTGGTCTGGCTAACTCAGTTCACTAGTCATGGGTGTGGAAGCAGGAGATGCCTTTTGGGGAAAAGAGAGTGACACCTCAGAGATTTAGTTATTGAAAAATACTAAGCACCATTCTTGTGCTAGGCACTGTGTTTACTAAGGGTCTGAAGCAAGAGGATTCTAGCCACATGTACTAAATGGCTGTAGTTTCCCCTTCAAAACTGTAGAGCAAGGGGTAAAATGTTACCAGCCACACATATCCTGTGTTATATCTATGCAGGTGGCAAAATGGAAATCCTTTTGTCCCAGACTCATTGAAATCAAAACCAGAGCAGTGAGGGTGAGCTGACACAGCACTGGCCCTCTTGGATTTTATCCTGGACACAGGTCCTGGGAATGGGGTGCTGCGGTGGTGAGATTCACCCTGGGTGAACAGCCTGGTTTCCCATGCACATAAGATTCAGAACCTGGAACTGAGCCCTTTATCTAAAGCCTGGAGCACTTTTTCCATAAAAAAGGGACTAGAAAATTCCAGACATAAGTAGCAAAGCAGTAATGAAACAGGTGGAAATATGGGTGGGAATATGGCCACCTGTGAGAAATCAAGATCAAGGCCTGTGCTGTCTGTGCGACTGCGGTCCAGCTCTTCGCTGCCTCAGTGACCTGAGAGCCTTCCCAAGAAATAAACATAAAGACCACGAGCAGAGAGTCGCCAGGACTCTGGCTAAAGAAAGCACGCTGCTTCAAACACCTGACAACCCAAGCTCATGACACACATACAAGAAAACACAAAAAAGAACTCCAACAAGATGGGCCCAAGTTCAGAAACTACAAACTGCAGATGAGGAAACCACAAGCCATGGTGAAGGCGAACAAGCAGACGCGGGTGCAGAGGCAGCGCTCCTCCAGCTGCAGTAGCTGTTCTTGGCTGTGCTTAAAATGTTTACTCGGATAGAAGGAAGCAACTGGAACACTTAAAAAAATAAAAAGGTGGGATAATGTGATAAATGATTATTTAGAGTGGTGTAAGACCTAAAACAACTTCTAATATTGAAAAACAGTCATTGAAATCAAAACTGGGGGGGTCATTTAAAGGACAGAGCAAGTTAAATACAGCTAAAGAAAATTAGTATTTGTAAAATGGAGGTTGGACATGAGGCCATCGTTTTGAATGCAGCTCCAAGACAAAAAGACAGGAAAAATGTGGAAAAGCAAGTAAGAGACGTAGAGCCTGGAATGAAAAAATAGGGAAAACGATACTCAGAGAATGATGGGACTTCTTCAGATTAAAGAAGCTCACTCCCAAGTAGGGTAAATAAAAACAAATCCACACTTTGAGACTGCACATCAAAGATAAAGAGAGCTCATACAAGCAGAGGTGAGAACACCCCCCACCCCCACCCCCATCCTCATGGAGTTTGATCTCACAGGAAATAAAAGAAATAAGCAGGCAGTATGAAGCACTGTGGACTGGCATGCAGCCATAGGAAGCACAGGGTACCAAGGAAGTGTGCAGGTGGTGGGGTGAGACTCCCCAGGCCAGGCATGGGTGGATGTGAGTGCAGGGGACAGTGTGACCATCAGGGAACTGAAGATTCCTCTGGCCAGGAGCAGGGGTTCATGGACATCTTCTCAGCCTGCCCACTTGCTGGCTTGGCCACCAATGGGAGGTTCCACCTGTCCCTCTCAATAAACAGCATCAGAAATGTCTGAATATTCGATATTTTGTAACAGAAAACTTCCTAGATGACTTTATATTACTGGAGGGCATTGTTTTTTCCCTCTGGATGGATATAAGACTAGAAGGGTTTTTTTGGTTTATATTTTTAAGAACCAAGTAATCCACACACATCAGCAGTCCTTTTATGTTGCCCTCGGCCATGGAGAAGTTGGGTGGGTTGACTGAGGACTTTCTTGCACAGTTAAATTTTTAATGCCAAGATCATGAAGGATGTGCTTGTATCAGTAGGTTTCTATGGTAAGGAGGTAGAAGAAAACAGGGCATCCGAGGACATTTAACTAAGAGTGAGTGCTAGGAAGGGGTTCACCATCCTATTTTCTCTGCATTAGTAATTATGGCCCCTCATCTCTATTACACAAGACTACTGTTAATAAGTTATGGTGCTGTATAGTCTCATGATGAGAATCATTGCAGAAAGGTATTTGGTCACATACATCTTTTAATTCAAGTGCAGTTAATAAAGTTATAAAACTTGCCAGAATTATCTTATATGAAATAGATTAACAAGTCAACATCAAAGAAAAGAATCTTATGGATAGGCCTTTATTTTATTCATTTACTCACATATGGTGTTGAGAATCGAACCCAGTGCCTCACACATGTTAGGGAAGTGCTCTACCACTGAGCCACAATCCCAGCCCTGAATCTTGTGTTTTATTATACAAAATATCTCAAAGACAACTCAAAGATATAGGAAAGTATTCCAGATACTGGTATGATAAGGCACTTATTCCCTTTGTGTTATAAAGAGGCTACCCAGAGGTTCATCCCTGATGATTAAATCCATCCTATTGGCTAGGTGAGGTGACACACCTATAATTCCAGCTTCACAGGAGACTTAGGCAAGAAGGTCATGAGTTCAAGGCCAATCTCTGCAACTTGGCAAGACCCTGTTTTATTTTCAAAATAATAAGTGAAAAAGGGGATGTAGCTGAGTGGGAAAGCACCCTGGGTTCAATCCCTAGTAATGGGAACTAGGGGTGAATTCTGTTCTATCATGATCTGTGCAGACTTTTGAACTGGTTGAGTACTGGTCTCTCTGTTCTCCTGCTAACCCTAATATACATGTGGTTTGAGATATCTTTGAGGATGATAAAGTCAGTTTAGAGTACATTTTAGGCAAAGCAAGCATTAAGATGGGAGAGTAAGATTTTTTAGCAAGGTGCTTAATAGCAGTAACTGTGTTTTCTCCTGTTGATAATAAGTTGAAAACATCTTTCACATTTCCTGCAGTCTAATCCAAGGAATTTCCACTCGGATAAGTCCTGGGGTTTTGTAGCAAAGGGTTTGGCAAACTCATCGAACTAAAAGTTGGAAACACTTTGTGAGTCCCTCGTATTTCCAACACACCAAGAAACCTAATTTTGAGGCCTCAGTATTCGTATTTGTAGAGCCAGGAGGACTATGTTCCTGTCCACCCCATGGGAGAAATTGGCATTGTGAAGCAAAAAATACTTGGAGGAGGCATATATGTAAGAAAGGCATTTTCTGATCCTTAGTCAAGTTAAAAGTAGAGGATCACATGAAATGCTAGTCCTTTAAATGTGGTACATAGAAATTAGTAATTGTGCAGAAGACTTAATAGGAACCAGGTTAAATCCAGAAATAAATTGCTCAGCACAGCTAGGATGTATTAATGTTTTGCCCATGCACAGCACTTTGTTATGTTCATTTCAGAGGCTACAGAACAAAAAATAAATGTGATTTCTCTCCTTGAGCTACTTATAAAGTCACCGATTAGACAGAAATGTGAAATGGAGAACAAGTTAAGACAGCTGTGATTAAATGCCAAAGTGAATGATGTAGAAAGTTCAGGCTCTTGGAGGTCAAAAGAAGAGTGAGAGAAGTCTTCATGGACAGGGACTGGCCCCAAGCCAGGGCCTTGGAGGAATGTCACACTTAGAAAATAGCAGGGAAGACATTCTGGCCACAACCTGAGGTGAGAGAAGGAGGCAGTGGTCCTGAGGACCTGGAGAAAGTGGGTCTTCCTAGCACTGGGAGGTAAATATGGAGTGGTTGGGTAGACCCAGACGATGAAGAGCTTTACATTTGGGAAAAGAGCACCTTTGACTTAACAGTTTGGGTGATGTGTTCCTAGCATAGGTTTTTGGATCAGTGAGGGAAATGATAATGTGGTATTTTAGGAGAGTGAGGGTTTAGGTAAAGGACATAAATTTAGGCAGTGTTGTCTAGTCTCACTGTTGATGAGTTCTGAGTGTGAGGTTTTAGGGCACATGGTCAGTAGAGGCAAGGGTGACATAGAAAGAAAACAGATGTTTGAGTCCCAAGCATGTTAGGCACTTTGCTTCCTCTTTCACACCATTTTTCCCACAGAAAACTTTTGTGACTTAAACCAGAAACTCTGAACTAAGTACTGTCCCATCTTGCAGATATAGAAACTGAGTCGCTGAGGTTCCACAGCTAGCAAGTTAGCAAAGCGGCATTCCAGCCCGCTCCTGTGATTTAGAGCCCTTGCCATCATCATTGTCCCTTGTGGAGTTATCAGAAGCTCTGCTCTTCTGATATCCAAACTGCGTTTCTTTTTCCTGGATTAAGTTAAGCCAAAGTTAGTATGTGTAAGTTGGGGTGTATACTCCAGTGTAACACAGAATTTTGAAATCAGAATGTCCCAGGCATTTAACATTCCCAGGAAATGGATCCACAAATCCTTAGAAGCTACAGAATAGCCAGGCTAATTATGTTGGTTTAATATGATAGCCAAGAAAATTCAAGAAAAATCTTAAAGATCTGGAAGACAAAGCATTTTATTTATTTGTCTTGAGAAATCTTCACAGGAAAGTAGTTGGGGTAGGTGAGATATTAACAAGGTAGAGCCGAATCATCTGAGGAGAGCAAGAAGAATAATGGCACATGGCTGCTACCGCCTTGCTCTGGTGGAGACGGGCCATCCACCCTCAGTTCTCTTTACACTTCACTGTTCTCCAGTGACTTTTTATCCCCCAGCCCATTAGGAGTTTTTGAGTTGCCCAATCACGGTTCTGTGGGTGGTGTGGAAACTGGCAGCAGTGTGCAGGTTCTGTGGGGGCGGGGGGCACTTCTGCAAGTCTCAGGTTATGGAGAAAGTAGCAACATGTTACTTTAATAGAATTTGACAAACCTAAGGGCAGGTAACATTTGAAAATTGATTCTCTAACTTGAGGGAGAAAAAGCAAATCAATGTATATGAACATCCATAATGTTTGCCAGGTTCATCAATCAAACAAGTGTTTTAAGTGGAAATGACTTTCTTTTCCAGTGCTGGGGGTTGTACCCAGGGTCTCATGCATGCTAAGCACACACTCTGCCACCAGCTATACCCCAAGCCCAGGATGACTTTTTATTTTTATTTACTTATTTTTTTTATTGGTTCTTTTTAATTATCCATGACAGTAGAACCCATTTTGATATAATTATACAGCAGGGAATATCTTTTTTTTTCCACAATGTAGATTCACACGATTCATATAATCTTACTTATATGTAGGGTAATACTGTCTGTCGCAGTCTACTATTTTTCCTACCCCCCCCCCCCTCCCCCGGATGACTTTTTAATGTTAACATTTCCCTCAGATATTCATTTAAAACTCAAACATCAGAGGACCTGATTAATCTGAAACAATAATGGTTTGGAGGAGAATTTTAAAGGGTAAATATATAGTGTGGGCTTTTTTTTAATTTGTTTATTTTTCTTGTGATATTTAGTCAAAGCCCTTGGGGAAGAATTTTGACATTAAGAAGAGAATTTTACTAAGTAACTTCCTTTAATAAAGCTGATATTCCTCTTCCTTTATCTTGCCTTGTAAGGGAAGGAAAGTGAGACTCATGTGGTTCACCTGTCAGCCTCAGGGTGCTATCAAACCAGCCCTCTGTTTTCTTTTCTTCAGTTCCCAGTCCCAGACCCCAAGACTAGAGAACAGCCCACCATTTTCTTTCCCCAATTTGAGAAGAAATACAAAGCTTCATCTGCTCCCCTTTTAACTAAAGAGTTGAGGTCTAGGTAGCCATATCTCTTGTTAGAATCACAGGATGGCTGCGTCTTTGGTTTCTGTTTGCAGCAATACCACAGCTTGCGTTAAGTCTTAGGAACCCACAGATAGCCATTGTCTGATGGTTACATTGTGTATCTGTGTGGGGTTTCTGTTGTAATTAGCAGAAACCAACTCCTATTTACTTAAGTAGAATGGAATTTATTGGAAGAATATTTGGAATTCATAGAATTGATAAGAAGGGCAGAGCAAAGAACTAGGCCTGGAATAGGCAGAAAACAAAGCAAATCTGACCAGGCCCAAGAACCATGAGCTACCTGAAGGTATTTACACTGATTGCTCTCTGGACCAGAATGTGGTGGTGCCCCACTTCCAGGGATGCCAGTACAATCTTATTGACGCATCTTGGGTCCTGGGACCGACCACAGCTTGATAAAGGGAAGGTGAGGCCCAGATTACAGACCTACCTACCCGAATAAGGTCATTCTCTAGGGTGGAATCAGAAAGAACATACTCGGAAGAAGTTATGCCGCATAGCCAAAAGCAACCAGTGCCAGCACAGGGTGGCAGAAGGGATTGAATGACAGAAGAAAGACAGTACTGGTTTCCTTTGGGAACTAAGGATTAGAAAAGTGTGCTCACACGCCTTGGCTCTGAGGTTCCTCTATCAGCCTGTCTGCTGCTGTTCTTCTCAGCCTCACTCCTCCCTCCTTTCTCTCTTAGTTGGACCCTAGCAGGGCCATCCTGTCGGGGTGTTGACTTGCACACTCACAGCGTGCTACATGCCCTTGTCAGGAGGTGCTGGTGGCAGAGCAGTTCCTCTTTGATCAGTTTAGAGAGATTAGATGCAGTTAAGGCCCTTTTCCTTGCCTGCTTCAATGTTTACCCAATGGCACAGTTACTCTAGAAAATTTTACATTTTAAGCAGGTTTACCAGTAACCCTTTGTTAACCTTTTAGACTCATATGAATAAATTCAGGCTTCAGTCTAATTTTAGGTGTTTGTTAGAGATGATTGATGTATGTAGCACACATAGTTACTAAATAAATTTTACTTAATGATTAAAGCTGTAACCTTAAGGGAATATTAAATTGCCCTAACTAACCTTGTTATTGGAAAAAAGGTAATGGAATTCTGTACCTCAGTCTGATTTTCACTATTTCAAAGGAGAATGCAGTCTCTCAAAAAGAATTTTTAATATATGTAGGGAGAGCACGTACCTTTTGCTTCTCTGTGAATGTTTAACAGTTATAATGTACCTCCTAGTTGACAGAAAACATTATTAAGTCATTAAGTGTAATGTTTTATCTAAGTAATTTTAAATGATTTAGTGACACTCCTATTTGAGTCCCTATCAAACCCTAAATTTCTGTAGTTTCCACAATAAGTTGTTGCTAAACAACTTCAAAATTAGAAGTTAATCTAATGCTCTAGGAACACTCTGGGCATTTTGAGTGTCACATGGAAGCAGGGTAAAAAGCTGACCTACTGTGTTCCCCTTTCAGCATCCAGTACTTGATGAGCCAATAGCTGAAGCTGTCTGTATCATCGCAGACACAGACAAGTGGAGTGTCCAGGTGGCCACAAGTCAGAGGAAAGTGATGGACAACATGAAGCTGGGCCAGGATGTCTTGGTCTCTAGTCAGGTGTCCAGTTTACTTCAGTCTATCCTACAGCTTTACAAGCTTCAGCTCCCTGCTGATTTTGTAAGTATGTGTTCTCAAATCATCCGAGAAATTTAGCTAAAAATAGTTTGAGCAACATTTTGATTATAAAAGCAGAAATTCAGACAGTGTTTTTAATGAAATTGGAGGTTAGCATGAAGTAAAAATGGGACATGCAACACAAAACCAGCAAATGGGATGGATTTCAGTAACACTAGCCCTTCCATGAAATAACAGAATGGCATCAATATCTTTTTAATAAGGTTATGGCAAAGTAAATAAGGTATGAGGGGAGAGATCCAGCATAAAAGGAATCTCAAATCCACTTTGGAGAACTCTTACTAAGCAGCCATCCTCACACAAGTATTAAGGGTAAAGTAGACCATAGTTTGTGGAAACACTTAAATTTTGAAGTACTGTATACATGTAAGACGGTATCAGTTGTTCCTTTTCAAATGGGACTTTAAGATCACTTTCTTAACATTATTTTAAATACAAACAACAAACAACCTAAGCAGTCCTCAAAAATTATCAGCAGTTCACCCCTGGTCATTGGAATTAATATATACCTTTCAGTGAATGTGTGTGTATGTGATATATGTTTATAGAGATTAGAAGAGGAAATATATTTAGTAGGGCAGGGAAAATGTTTCTGAGGAGGAGAGAAGCTGAAGGGCATATATCTAAGAAAAGTCTGGGTGAGCTGTCCTCAGGAAGACACTTGACTGGAGCAGTCTACTCTTTCCTCCCTTCTGTGCAGGGCTGCTTTCTGCAGAGTAGCTCCAAACCAAAATCTCTATCTTCCCTCTGACCTTGGGAAATTATTCAGAGGTATTTAACAACAAAGTAGGAAACTGAATATAATTAGATATACTAATTGCCAGTGAAGTAATCACTTTCCTGGATTCTTAAGGTCAAATCTTTGGTTGTACCTCATTCCTCAGAAATAGGATTTTTTTTTTTTTTTTTTTTTTTTGTGGTGCTGGGGATTGAACCCAGGGCCTTGTGCTTATGATGCAGGCACTCCACCAACTGAGCTATATCCCCAACCCATAAATAGGATTTTTTATGACTTTGAAGAAGGGTCTCTGAAATAATGGTTGTCATAAAAACGGTGGCAGTGTGGCATGGCAGAAAGACCAGAGATCATAATTGGATTAAGTTCTCGGCTTTGCTATTAATTACTTGTGAGCCAATCAACAATCCTGAGTGTCTCTGAATCTCAGCTTTCTCATTTGTAAAATGAAGAGAGTACAACTGTGCTTTGAGAATCCTCTGAAAGTTAGGGATAGGATAATGCTTTATTAAATTGTCAAAACACCATGCCAACATGTTGGTTAAAAGCCAGCATGCATACATTAGTGGCCAGTGCCCAGGTTTGCATCAAATCCAAGTTTTACTACTTACTTATATGAACTCTCAAAGCCTCATTTTCTTTATCTGCAACTCTGGAGAAATAATAGCCCCTATCTCATGCTTATGAAAGTGAGATAACTCATGTAAAGCATTTGGAATAGAGTTTGATGTTATAAGACCTCAGTGAGTCACTTTTATTGGCATATCAGTTAATAACAATTAGTTTCATGGAACAGTATTAATTAGTTTCATTGAACAGTAAAAACTGACAATACCTTTTCACTGAAATCTTTATTTGGGATTTAAACTAAAGCATACTCCTGCAGGGTGTCTGTCTTAGGGTAATATGGGAAGCACTTATGGGTTATTGTGATCTTATTTTCTGTTCTACTTTTGCAGGCAGGTTTTCTTCTACAAGCAGGTTGGGTTGTGCTAACTTGGAGACCGATGTAAAGGAAAGACTATATGTTAGAATTCATGTTTTTACTGCTATAAGTATTTACCACACTTTTATATTTCATCTGTGGTACATAGTTCTTGTTACATATGACATTTTGCTTATCAAAGCAACAAATTATTATATCTGAAGATGACTTTATGTGGATGGAAGAATGTTTAAACATATAATAATAAGAATGATTTATTTAATCTGATAAACCAATGTCAAAGAAAATTTCATCTGCAGTTTAAATTTCTCTTTGTATATCAATTCAATGAAACATAAATGATTAGGGCCTTTAGTACCAAAGGATAAAATAGGTACTTAAAATTTTAGAAGTTTGGAATTCAAGAAGTCTATCTCAGAAATAAAATCCCATAAAGAGAACTTTTTTCAAAACATCACAGTTCTATTTGATAATCAAGCCTTTTTGAAAAACTTTCCAAAAGTTTTGATTTCATATTTGGTATAAATTCCTGGACCAGAGTTCTCTTTATTTCCACATTGTATCATGTACTTTTCATGCAGTCTGTGAAAACACTGTAAATTAACTGTTTTAAAACAAAGGATTTGCCAGGTCCAGTGCACATGCCTAGAATCCCAGCTACATGGGGAGGTTGAGGCAGGAGGATCACAAGTTGGAAGCCAGCCTCAGCAACTTAGACCCTGTCTCAATAAAAAATTAAAGGGGCTGGGGATGTGGCTCAATGAAGAACCCTTGGGTTCAATCCCCAGCACACAGAACACAAAACACACATGCACACACAGAAACCCAAAGGATTCAATATAATATGAATGGTCTTTTGTACATTTTGGAACAGTCTTTTTGAAACCTTTGTATTTCCACTCCATAAGGAACTGAAACTTAACTGGAGGCCACTTTACTCTGTTCACTGGGGAAAACATTTCCATGAGAATTGGTGGAATCCCCTTGCTTTGATATCACTTAGCCACTTAGCAGTTGTGTTGTTTCATCCACCCCACACCATGCATCTAAGGCAATAAGAAGCTGAAAAGATAGAATCTCTAACAGATACTTTTTCCATACCACTGATCAGCCCAGATGATCAAGATCACCATTTTTAAGTGCATCTGTTAATCTTTTTACCTTGAAAATAACAGACCTAATGGTCTAGAAGAAAAGTATGTATAATGGAATTGCCCTTGTGAAAGCCATCAGGTGTCTCACTGAAGGTGCTGGAGTGACCATGCCTGCCAAGTGCAAAAGTACTTGCCTCTGGTGAAAGACACAGATGGTTGGTGTTCTCTAAAAACTGAAGCTGGACACAGTTCCAAGGGTAAAGATGTCCTGAAAATAATTGCCTTTTCTTTACTGTCATTGTGAAGACCTAGTTAAAGACACTCTCAAAAGCAAAATAGAAAGTTTGGAATGACCTTTTTCCATTCGTTCTACTTCTGGGAATGTACTGGGTCCATATAATCTGAGATACGGGAAGAAAATAATAGTGAAGATATTCTTCACAAGATGACTTATAAGAAAAATGCAAATTGCTATGTGGTTCAGTAACTAATGGAAAATTCACATTTTAAGGAATTATTTAGCCATAAAAATTACATCAGTAAGGAATGCTTTAACATTTTATTAGAAAATTATTTAAGCACAGGAAATTTTGTACTTATAGAATATCTCCTATGTAGAAATGCTTTTTTGAAAAAAAAACACTAAAATAATATATGAAAATCTTGTCATTTAACAGAAACCTATTTATATAACTACTAGTGATGGGGCTTGTAGTTTTTTAAGTATATTTGAAAAGGTGTGAGATTATAGGGGTATACTTAGAAATGAATTAAGAAATCAGCCATCACTTGAGTTCCAGCCCTCATTGTGAATGCAATTGGCTCCACAGTGCATCATGCATCTTGAGGACAGACTGCAGGAGATGTACCTTAAAAGCAAAATGCTGTCTGAGTATCTTCGGGGACACACACGAGTCCACGTGAAGGAATTAGGTGTTGTGCTGGGGTGAGTCCTGTGAAGTGCTGCCTGCCTCTTCTTCCTGTGACCACTGGCCTTTGCCCTCATGTTGTATCCTCTGACCGGTTCAGCCTGTACCACCCAAAGCCTACAGAACCAGGTTCCCTCAGACATGTGCCTCTCAGCTCCCTGATAAACAGCATGTTGTTTGTATCTTGATACCCAGTTTCACACCTGGAAACCATCATGGAACTTTGCACTGATGGTACTTTTTTGTCAGTCTCCTCCCTGATTGTTTTACCCTTGAAAGGGAACATTTAATCTGTCCATTTCTAGTAAGTCAGTCAGTAAGATGCCAAAGTCACAACTGTCAGATAAGCCTGTAATCCCAGAGGCTCGTGAGGCTGAAGCAGGAGGATCGCGAGTTCAAAGCCAGCCTCAGCAACTTTGCAAGGTCCTAAGCAACTCAGTGGGACCCTGTCTCTAAATAAAATACAAAACAGGGCTGGGGATGTGGCTCAGTGGTCAAGTAACCCTGAGATCAATCCCCGGTACCAAAA
Organism: Glaucomys volans; assembly: GCA_020662805.1. NCBI lineage: Eukaryota > Metazoa > Chordata > Mammalia > Rodentia > Sciuridae > Glaucomys > Glaucomys volans. Next base: position 485,715 of record JAJEJO010003281.1, on the reverse strand, counting down.
AAAAAAAAAAAAAACAACAGTCAGATATGCAGTGGCAGCTCCTGTTTACATATCCTCCTGGAAGAAGAGTCACAGGTGCCTCCCACTGGGTGGCAGGGAGAGACCCTTCTCCTGGACTTCCAGGTGCTGCCTGCATGTCCCCAGCAACTGTCCCTTTTTCCCTTTTATTGTGAGCCCACTGAAAAGGAGACTTGTCTTACGTTAGTTACTAATAATACATGTCATCTTCCAGAGGGTATTTCCATAACTTCTCTAGGAGAAATTCTGACTTGAGTTATTCTGCTTAATATATCAACAGAGAACTAACAAAGAAGGTATTGTGTCTATGGAAAATTGTTCTTTTTATCCATGGTGAAGATTCCCTATCTTGGAGTAAGAAAATACTGTGTTTAGAATACCAACCTTTAAATTCTCTTTTAAGCCTGCTAAGCAAAGTATTATTTTAAAATTCTGGCCTTTACATTCTTGTCAGACTTTTCATCTTTCACACCCAGGATGTGACTGGCTATTTTCTTTGGCTCTTAGCATTTTCCTGTCATACATTTTTCATACATAACTCATTTAAAAATATTTTCCCCTTTTGAGATGGCCACTCTTGCAGTTACTTCACAATCTCTTTGTTGTTTTCTTTCCCTTAGTTTTTGTTTCTCTCTCCTCACCAGACTCATACTGTAGTCTGCCTCATAAGGTTTCCTATTGCTAGACGTGGTCCCAAATTTCTAGGACTTTTCCCTGGTTCCTGACTCTGACAGGCATCTGTCAACACTGAAGAACTATATATAGAGTGTTTTCCCCTCAGCATTTATATGTAGTTGTGTTCATCCTCTCTTTTAATCCCCTTCCAAACCATGGCCAGGGCCAACAGCACCAAGAGTAGTAGAAAACAGGTGATCCGCCTGAATGAGATTTGTAGGTAGCATTACTGGAGAAGGAATAGAAAATTCCACGAAATAATGCCAGCTTCTGTCTTTGTATTTGTAATTTGTGGAATTCAAGGGAAAGAATTAGGACATGTTCCACAGGCTGAAACAGGCCAGTGTTTTTGTTTTTGTTTTTTCTCCACAACAACTGGTAGCATTTAGCCAGGGACCATTGTATGTCTGTCTCTCCTTTGAGAGGCAGCCAGAGCTGTGTCTGTCTGAAACTGATGCTTCTTACTAGTGTCACTTTGCTCTCAGGTGTTGTGGCTCAGGAGTTCAGTGAGGATCTAAGCTGTATGACCTCTTGAACAGATCCCCAGGGTTTTTGAAGGCATCAGCTGCCATCATCACTTTCCTAAGACTAACTTGAACCTAAGGTGCCAAACCAATAAGCCAAATGAGACGGAAGGGGAAACCTTGACACTGGGCGTAACAGAGTCACATTGGACACACAGAGCAGGGAGGACTTGAAGTAAATGGAGTCAGTGACCCTGCTGCAGGAGGATCAGTCTTAGGTCCAGCACCTCCTTCCCTTTGCCCCCACCCTGCAGTGTGCCCTGGGAGAGCTTACAACCATCTGTTTTACTTTTCATTCGTTTTCAGTGATAATCTAGCAAGTTTGAACCATAGAAATAATAAAAAATCATGCTATTTTTAAGTATTATTCCTTTCTGTTTTCAAACTCAGGATTGAATCTAACGACCTGCCGCTGCTGACTGCTGTTGCCAGTACTCATTCTCCTTATGTGGCTCAAATACTCCTGTAAGCTGAAGCTCAGGAAAGTTCTTCCCTGGAAGAAGAAAAACAATTTCTCAACTGAAGGAGAGAAGAATAAGCTCTCTGTGACATCAAAAGCATGAGAAGAGCAAACAAATAGTCATTCCACCGTTTGTTTTGCGTTGTTGCTTTCGAGTGGATGCTTCATTGAAAGAGAAGACTTAGGTTCACTCTAAATACTGGTATTTGTGATTTTCAGGAACACTTTAGGCCTTTGTTACCCATGAATCAATCGGGAGAGAGTGGCCTTCCTGGTGGGAGAAAACGTAAGCACTACACTGAACACTCAGCATTTGTTAGTGATCACCTTGTGCTGTCAGGCAGAATAATGACAGGTGACTTTGGAGCAGGTAGGTAAGCAGTGTGTGTAACATTCCAGTAGGAAATATTTCAGAGTTTAAGTCTAAGCACTGCACACTGCAGAGAGCAGAGTGTGTTAGGCTCAGAAGAGTCAAAACAAGGACTTTGGATTCCAGGTCAGAGTTTGCTTTTTAGAAAAGAAAAGGTGAAATGAAGAAAGCCATTTGTGGCTATTGCAGCTCTTTGCCATAAGATGTGAAAGAAAATTGCCTATTGGGAAGAGAGAGAGTGCTTTGGGGACCCTCTGTTCTCATTTCTCCTCAGAGTTTACCTTGTTTTAGATGCAGCCACAGGTAGATCAGAGATGGATTGCTGGTGCAATACACCCAAGAGTCAATGTAGCATCCTGATCCCATCAAGATGTAGTTTGTAGCAGCAAAGCATAGTCTGACACCATATGTTTTATCATTATACTTCAGAGTTCTCAGCAGCCTTTTTAAAAGAGGCCATTTACCAAAGTTACTTCTGTAAGCTCAAGAGTGTTTCTGTTGGTGAATTCTTCCAGCCAGAACCACTTTGTTCCTAGAATAGTTAATACAAATAACTATTTATACTTTAAAGACACTGCTGTCCCAGAGGGAACTGAACCCTGCAGTAATTCAGGATAGCCAGTGAAAGCAATTAGTTTGAACATGAAGAAAAAAATCCATACATGGCCCAAATTTTTACATTATCATCTCTGCACCTTTTAATCCCTATGTTTTTTTCAAAACATCTTTCCAGATATCAACTTAACCATCGTATAAAATGTACCAAAGTGAAGAATTACTAGTCCAATTCACTTTTTAAAAAAAACTTCAATTTTCTGTCAATATTAAAGAAACCTAGTTTACTGACCATGAAACAGTCCTGACATGTAGGATAAGTGAAACACTTCAAAAATTTAAAACATGATGGTTAAAAGACAGGAGCTAATGTAGTAAGGCAAAGCATTGTTAGCATTTCAGTTCTTTCCATGAATCTTCTGTACCTAAGAATATGAAGTAACCTCTTTTTTATGGGTTGGAATTAGTTCAGATTTTATATTTGATAAAATCCCGACCCTATCCATAAAGTGACATAAGTTTGTCTCTCATTACTCTTATTATTGTCTGTAATTGTTTGAGAGAATATACAGCTGTACCAATGGAGGTGAATGGCTATACTATTTATTTGTTAGGAATAGGTCAGAACTGCTACCTTCCTCTTTCTCCTTTGTGCTGTGAAAGTAGATGGGTGCTTCAAGGTTCTGGAGATCTTTAATTTGCATTTTATGTCTTGGTTTCACAAAATTGAAGTTTTCCATTTCCTTTGCCTAACATTTGAGTTTGGTGTTTTCAATTCTCTGGTTCCGTGACATCATTGTTTGCTGTGATGTTACAGAAGAAAAATGAACCCCACCTGTGGCTCAGCCCACTAAGCATTTGCTTTTCCTTGCATGTGAATAAATTGTCAAAGCTATCATTACAGCTCTTCCATCGGCACCAGCTTTAAGCATTCCCGTCTCTGGTTCCCTTTTCCTTGTTTACATGTCGTGGGCACCTTGCCTCAGTCACCATCTTCCAGGGTTTCATAGAGAATAACCTGATTCAAAATCATTCAGTTCTAATGTGGGCATAGTGGCATGTTGAAAATCAAATGCTTACAGGGAAAACAGCTTTAAATGACTGATTCTTAATTCCATACATAAAAAATTTAGCCCAGCCCCTCAAAGCTTGAGAAAATTTAATTTGCCTCTTGATCTAATGTTCCAAAACTCACTCTTGGAAAAAGGCCTATTGGGAAGTTACAAGTGGGTCACAGGTGGGGGTCGTCTCAGTACACTCAGGATTCCTGTCAGAGCCGAATCCTCATATCTATCGCCTACAAAAACACACCAAGAATGTTGCTGCTCTTTTTTTAAGTCTCCTTTAAATATTTAACATTTAGCCTCTTCCTAGAAGTGAAAACGGAAAAAAACTCATGGAATTGTGTTGAGAGACAACCGCTTGCACATCACAAACCACCCAGTGACTTCATTCTGTCTCAGCTGAACAGTCAGAGGGATCCCACCTGCTCCCATGCCCACCTCAAAAATAAATAAAAATTTAAAAAAAAATAAAGAAATCTACCTCAGTTGACAGGATTCCACCTTTAGGGTTTCTTCAACTTTTAAGTCTTACCTGTTGAGTGTAACTTTTGTAGCATCTTGCTTTTTCAGGCAAGCTAGTGAGGCATGACAGAGCAGAAGTATGTAAATGTTACTGTGATGGACCTCTTTCTAGCATGTTGCAGTTTTATTTTTAATAAATTGATAAGTGATATGAATGTAAAGGTAATTGTGTATGTTTTAAACATGACAATGAAGATTTGAAATGTAGCTTCCATACTTGTGCATAATTCCAAAGTATTTTATTTTTATCAGTGTTAAATAGCTTTTTGTACAGGCTTCAATCCATTTTCTGAAGTGTGCTGTTTTTTAATGAAAGTAACTATAATCTTTTCACATCCCATGGAACTGCCGTTTACACACTGCAACTTTTTAAACTGACCATATTTTTCAAAATTAACTTTTTTGGAGGGAGGACATTTCCCCCTTGCTAAATGATACTAAACTGTTGTTTGGGCTCTTATAATTAGGTCCTCAGATTTTATAAAAATTTAGTCTGTAGCTTTTTAGGTTCTTCACTAGAGTTGGTTGTATATAAAGAATATAAAGTGACCCTCAAATTCTTTTAAATGTCTGGATTTTTTCCACTAATATGTACTTTGGGGAGCATTTCATTCTTGCATACTTTCACCATTAAATTGAAAAAGTCTTTAGCTTCTCTTAGTTAATGTGAACCGTTTTGTTTTGTTTTGTTTTGTTTTGTTTTGTTTTGTTTTGTTTTGTTTTAATTCTGCTTGGGGGGATATTTTAATATAATTTCTGCCTAAATCAAACATCCCCTCTGAATGTTAACTTTTAAATGTCAAAATTTGATGAACCATATATCTAGGAAGTGAGATTGCAATATGCTTAATTTTGAGGCAGATAAAAGAAGGAGAAAATTCTGGGAATTGCTATTGAAACTCCATTAAGAGAAATTGATAGGACTTTATGATTTGATGAGCTGAATAGATACCAATGTCAATGTGTGGAAATTTTTTCTTAAAACTTGTTCATGTATTATTTTGATCAATTTTTCTGTGGCATTTGGTGCAATAAACCTTTTGAATTTATCTTGAACATTTACTGGTTCTGCATAGATTTGCTAAATTTAATTGTATGTAGAGTCTTCATTTATTACAAACAAGTTTATTATATGTGTCAATGGTTTTCCAACAGGTGTGTTTTGGAAATGGGATATTTTGGTTAGCAGATAGGTGAGGGATACTGGCATGGCATGTAGGGGGTGGGGATCAGGTGACAGGTGAAATGTCCTGCAACATGTGAGACAGCCCCATGACCAGTGGACCTTCAGACATCCTGCTGGACGTTCATGTGGGTGAAAATCCTTTTTAAAATTATCTAAAAACTGAGTTCTGCTTTACATAAAGCACAGTGTTTTTTATACATGATTTTACTATGTACAGAATGTTACTTTTTAAATAGTACATCTAAGGAATTGCATTTGTGTGTTATAAATTGTTATATTTTCTGAATTTTATTTTGGGATAATAAGGGAGCATTAGAAAATATTTACTGGGGGGCTGGGGATATAGCTCAGTCGGTAAAGTCCCTGCCTTGCAAGCACACAGGCCCTGGGTTCAATCCCCAGTCACCACCACCCCCCCCCCAAAAAAAAAAAAAAAAAAAGAAAAGAAAGTATTTACTGGGAAAAAGGATGAGTTACCTTGATAATGTCTCAAGAAAAAATATGCCATTAAATATAACTTCTGTACCAAAAAATAGCATACTTTGTTAGATTACCTTAAAGACTGTAGTGAGAAGTTATATTAGGTGTTTCAAAACCTTTTTGATTGAAAATTTTAAGTGCTTTCCATGTTCCCTGAAGCAGTCTTTTAAAGCATGCCATCGATAAAGGACTTAAATACACATGTGTACCCCATGTCACAGTTTGGTTCCCTGGTGCCTGGATTCTTTCATTTAATCCTCTCAAACTGGGTATGAGGGTGGATTTTATGTGTCAACTGGACTTGGCCACACTACTCAGCTATTTGATCAAAGGCCAGTCTGGATGTTACTAGGAAGATACTATTTAAGATGAAATTTAAAATATTAAATCAGTAAACTTTGAATATAGAAGATTACCCTCTATAAAGTGGGTGGGCTTCATTCATTCACTTGAAGAATTTAGGAGAGAAAAAGATGCCCTCAAGAAGTAATTCTGCCTCAATACAGCCTCAGATCCAAATTGCAATGTCCCCTCTTCCCTGTGTCTCCAGCCTACTGGCTTTCCCTTCAGATTTTGGATTAACTCCCACAATCATGTGAACCAGTTCCTTACAAAACACCTTTCTCCCTTGCTCTCCAAATACATACACACATGCATCTCATTGGTTCCCTAGAAATCCCTGACAAAAGTATCAAAGAGGTCCAGTAACACTTAGAATGACCCAGTGTGGAGCTGGGTAGGATCAGAATAGTCATTCCAAGTTATAGGAAGTAAAATTCTAAGCAAAGAGTTTTCACCTGGTAAACAGTACTATTATCCCTTTTATAAGTCACACAATCTGAATGTGCGCGGATAAGAGTTGAAAAACAAAAAAGAAACAACCCTTTGAGTTGGAGTTTGTTACTTTTTTCATCCTCATGACCAAAAGACCTGACAAGACAACATAGAGGAGGAAAAGTTTATTTCGTCTCAGTTTCAGAGGTTCAGTGCAGAAATGACCAACTCCACAGCTCTGGGCCTGAGGTGAGGCAGAACATCAGGGCGGAAGTACATAGCAGGAGGAAACAGCTCAGGACATAACAATCAGGAAGCAGAGAAAGCCTTGCTTGCCAGGGACAAAATATAAACCCCAAAGACACACCCCCAGTGACTACTTTCTCCTGCCACATTCCCTCCCTCCCTTCAGTTACCACCTAGTTAATCTGTATCAGTGGGTTAATCCATTGATTGGGTCAAAACTCATAATCAGTGCGCCTCTGAATATTCTTGCATTGTCTCACATGAGCTTTTGTGTGAGACATATATCTCAACCATGACAGATGGAAAGGAAGGAGGTAACATCATTAGAAGTTCAAGAAAAAAATTGCCTTCCTATAAAGATTCATCTCTATGGTTGTGTGTTAATTCCTATAGTTGTGCATCTTCCTCTGTGTTTTGGGAACTTGGAACTCAGTTATCTCTTTCTCTCTCATCTTTAGGTTCTCAATCTGCTGACTTTTTCTACTGAAAGTGTTTAAAAAGTAATTAACAAAATTTCACCTATAGTAACCCCTGGTCTCTATCTGGTTTCTCTCCTTTTACAGCTTGGGATTTTCTAGAGCAGTCTACTTGGCTTCCACTTCTTTTCCTCCCATTCATTCTCTGTCTCTGCCACTCTCACTGAGGGCTGAGGGCCCAGCCTCCACCTCCTTCCTTCCCATGGTAGCTGAGTTTTCCGAGCCCCAGTCAGCACAGAGTGCAGTTGAACCAACTTTACATCTCAAATGCATTATCTTTTCTCTTTTCTCTCTGCCTTACTTCAACCCTTCACTGTTTGTCCACTGAGTTCCTGAAATGCCCTCTGACCTCACTCCTTTTCATATCAAATGGCTCCTGATCAGTCCTCTTCCAGGATGATATATAAATTTTTCTAAAAGGAAAATTCACCCCATCCCTCCTCTGTTTAAACATCAGCCCCCATAAAATCCAAGTTCCTTTTGTCATGTACTCTCTGATGACCCAGCTGGTGTGTCTTCTGCAGCCTCATCACCAGATATGTTTTACACTCTTTATCTTTTTAAGAGGTGTGGTCTCATATTGCCCAGGCTGATCCCAACTCCTGGGTTCAAGCAATCCTGCCTCATCCTCCAAGGCAGCTGGGACTACAGGTGTGTGCCACTATTCCTGGCATCTTTGCACTCTATTATTCAGCCCTACTGAACCACGTATACTCCCCCAAAAGTACTGTTATCAGTGCTTTTGCCCTACAAATCTGTTCTTCCTACTGTCTCATCAATTCCTTCCTGTTCTTAGCTCAAAATTCAATTTGTCAGATTTTCTGGCACCTTGCCTCTCAAGGTCCCCAGACTAGCATCAACTGCATTACCTGAAAGCCTTTTTTTTTTTTTTTTTTTTTTTTTTGGCACTAGGGATTGAACCCAGGGGCACTTAACCACTGGGCCACATTCCCAGCCCTATTCATTCATTCATTCATTCATTCATTCATTCATTCATTCATTCATTCGAGGCATGGTTTAACTAGTTGCCTAGGACCTTGCTAAGTTGCTAAGGCTAGCTTTGAATTTGCAATCCTGCTTCAGCCTCCCAAGCTTATGTGGTTATGTGCTACCGTGCCCAGCAAGATTACTATTAGACTCAAACTGGGTGAGTGAAGGAAGGAAGAATGTATTATTCCCTGATATTGATGTCCATGTATTACAATGAAGATGGGGGGAGTAAGAATATTTGCAAGCAATGAAATGAAATATGAGAAGATGATTTTGAAAGTGTCATATGTGCCCAAATCTTATATTTAGTTAGCTATTACTATTTGGAGAAAAAAATTAATAAAAATCAAAAAGGGAAAACAGCAAATGAGTAGAACTTGAGAGAGATTTTGTAATTTTAAAAAGAGAGATATTGGCAAGATATGCAATTTAGAAATTTGTCCAACTGAATTCCATTTGTGGAAAATGTGTACAAGAATGATACATACTATTAAATATCATCAACTATACTTTTTTAGAAAGATAATTAAGATCTAAACTCCAATTTTTAAGTTAAAAAAAATGAGCATGAATATAGGACATCCCCATTGTCATCCATCTCTATAATGAATGAAAGCATAGGATACTGTGTAGAAGTTTATGCTTTTAAATTTCTCCCCATGCCCTCCTAAAATAAAGTTTTACTTCTTTCAATGTGTGCTTCTCACTCCTGCAAAGGAAAAGTGGAAGATGTACCAACATCTCAGGTAAGAGTGCTGACGGCCACCACTTCTAATGGCCAAGGGTGAGGCACCCTGCTGGAGGTTTTCTGCACGTGGTTTTCATTATTTGCTTTTGAATACATGGGAATACTCGCTTCAAGTTATTTTCCCAGGAGAGGATTTATACTGAGGGTGGCTGGTGAGTACTTAATATCCACAACTCTTTAGGATGTCCAAAAAGTGGACTTGGAAGATAATTTTTCATGTATGAAATTTAGGAGAAAGCCTAGGTGACAAAGATTATTTCAAATGACAGTGTTCTGTTTATCTATGGAAAGAAAGAGGTGTGACTAAGTGATCAACTACCTTCACCAATGCTGAGTTAAACCCACATCTGGTGCATCTGGATAGGAGGCACTGAGAATGATGCTACATAAGTCTGGGATTCCTGTCAAAACCACAAAACCATTTGACAAAGCTATCCCATTCCTTGGCCTATACCCAAAGGACTTAATATCAGCGTATTACAGTGATGCAGCCACATCAATGTTTATAGCAGCTCAATTCACAATAGCTAGATTGTGGAACCAACCTAGATGCCCTTTAATAGATGAATGGATAATGAAACTGTTGTATATATACACAATGGAATATTATTTGGCTATAAAGAAGAATAAAATTATGGCATTTGCAGGTTAATGATGGAGTTGGAGAATATCATACTAAGTGAAATAAACCAATCCTAAAAAAACAAAAGCTGAATGATTTCTCTAAGAAGTGGATGATGGGGAGGGGATAAGGGAAGAATGGAGGAAGGATGGATTGTGTAGAGGGAAATGAGGGGTGGGAAGAGGGCAGGGTGAAGGAAAGATAATAGAACAAGACAAACATCATTACCCTATGTACATGTATGATAACAAAAACTATGTGACTCTACTTCGTGTACAGCCAGAGAAATGAAAATTGTACCCCATTTATGTACAATGAATCAAAAAATAACTTAAAAAAAAAACCTAAATCCACTCATGAGGAGACATCAGACAAACCTATATTGAGAAAGAATCTACAGAACTAGTGTGTAGTCTTCAAAAATGGGAGTGTGGTAAAAGATCAAGGCTGAGAAACTTCCAAATTGAGGATGGCCAAAGGGATGATAATTAAATATAACACATGACCCTAGCATGAATCCTGGATCAGGGAAAATTATAAGGTCAATTAATAAAATTTTATTATGCACTTTCATGTATCTGTTAAAGTTCTTGAATTTTAAGATTATAACTGTGGTAATGTTAGAGAACAGCCTTGTTCTTAGGAAATACAACCTGAAGTGTTTAGGAATAAAAGAATCTCATATCTGCAATTAACCCTCAAGTGTGTGTGTGTGTGTGTGTGTGAAGAAAGAAGTGTGGGGGGATAGGTAATACGTTAAAGCAAATAAAATTAAGAACCGTAGTTCTGAGTGAATAGTATGAGTTGTTCTTGCAATGTCCTCAGTAAATCTGAAATTTTAAAGTACATGTTTTAAACAGATTTTCTTTTTTGGGGGGTGGGGGGGTCCACGGGTATTGGGTACTGAATCAAGGGATACTCTACAACTGAGTTACATCCCCAGCTCTTTTTATTTTACTTAGAAACAGAGGCTTTCTATGTTTCCCAGTTTGATTTCCACTTGTGATCCTCCTGCTTCAGCTTCCCAAACCGCTGTGATAGCCCTAGTCCTGCTCAAAGTGATAGAAAGTAACTAACCCAAGCCTCCTTCCTCCACACATACTACAATAAATCATGTCATGAGACCCATCCCAGAATTCAGACCACAGAGAAATGTTAGTGACTGGACTGCTCCCCTTTTCCATAAAAGTGTCCCTGGGGTCAGGACTTACCAAGGAGGACTACTACAGCTCCCTGGCAGAATTTTTCCAATAGACATAATTAATTGTGAGGGAATCAGATCTCTGGTGACACAGGGTAATCCAGTGACTGGGCAAGATTCTTCAATGGAGCAAGACAACTCTTCTTGTAGGGAACAGGGGTCTCCTAATGGATTTGATCTGTCTCCTTTTTTATGATGGAAATTTGCTGTCAAACAATATTTAAATGACTATAAAGGGCATTGTGCTATTGGATTATGCAGAAAGCTAAAATAGGAAAGTGGTCTGTACATAGATCTCAGGAAGTCATTGTTGAATATATACCCACCCATTTCTTTTTCTCTTAGACATTATTTACTTGATTCTCATGTTAACTGAAAAATTTTCAGAACAATAACCAAATATCCCTATCTTACTTATTAAAAAAAATTAAGGAAATTATGGACTTGACCAAGATTCCCTAGATTGCAAAAGGGGAAAAAAATTATATTTGGAACTGGTGTGTACTTACTATGCTAACCAGTGTGTGATGATTTTAAAGGGAATTACAGATTTATGTTGATTTTATAGACTTTTTTCTCAGCCTTTGGAAACCAAGGGGATGGTCATTCTCTCCAGATTAAACCAGGCAATTAATAAACCATTTTAAGGACTGGCCTATAAAACTGCTTATTTTCCTTAGCTGTAAAATGGGAATAATACCCACCTACCCACTGATTGGACATTACTATGGAAATCCAATATAGATCACAACATGATTTGATAAGGCTTAAAAGGAGGTATAAAACTGTTAGTATTATTCCTAAACAATACTCTACTTCATATTCTAAATCAGGTTGAATTTTTCTATGATGATTCAGAAAAACAATAGGTCATACCGCTTCCTTTTTTGGTAACTTCGGCAGCCTGGAAGGTTTGGAAGTTCTTGTTGATGGTGCTTTACTCTGCCTAACGAGAACAGCCCGTTTGGAATTCCTCTGATTGGTGTCTTCGTAATCACTCATGTTCCAGGCCATAAAACCACGATCGTGTCTTCCTTGCATATCCAGGACAAAAGGCTTCGGTTGCCTGAAATAGAAACAAACTGGTTGGTTCTCCAATGGAAAAGCTCTAGAACCAAGGCCATGAGTTTTCAGAGAGTTGAGATTTGTTTCTCTGGTGACTTGAAGTGATTTCCAACCAAGTGACTTGGGAAAGCTGAAGGCCTGACCAATCAGCAGGCATTCTGAAAATGCCTTCCCACTCTGAATCACAGGACTGTCAGTTGCTGGAGATACCAAGAATTGCCACAGATGGACACTTAAGAACCTTGATGTATCATGATTGCCCCTCATGTGCTATCAGAGCCAACCATGAAAGATGCATGAAGTTGAAGTTGGCATGTTAAGGCTGGCACCTCATGAGACCCGTGAGTTCTGAAGATCATGGCCTGCCCATTTTGAAGTCCCATGGGCCTTCAAGAAAACACTGACTTTGTGATTCCAAACTCTGCCTTTGGACAATATTTTAGAGGAAAGTTCTGTGCTTCATTCTCTTTCTCCAGTGAGATCCTTGGCTAGGTTTTAAAAATCTTAAATTAGAACATTACCTCAGCCCTACATTCCCATACCTTCCCAACTCTAGGGAACAGGCAGAAAAAGATATGCACAGGTAAGGATTTGCCATCTCACTCAGAAGACTTGAGAACATTTCTTGGAACTTCTTCCCCATCATTCCTTGACCTAGGCTGCCAGAGCCTCTTGGTGACCACAAAATTTCCTTTCTAGAATCTTAGTTTTATGGGTTCCCAATTGTGTTAGCTTTCTGTTACTGTAACAAATACCTGAGATAATCCACTTATATAGAGAAAAAAGGTTTGTTTTAGTTCATGGTTTCAGGCCATAATTAGTTGGATCTGCTGTTTTTAGGCCTATGAAAAGGTAGCACATCAAGGTGGGGAGAATGTGTCAGAACAAAGTCACTTTCTTCATGACTGGAAAGTGGAAGAGAGCAAAAGGGAAAGGATGGGGTCCCACAGTCCTGTTCAAGGGCCTCCCCTCCCCTAATTACCAAAAGACCTCTACCTCTTTTCATCACCTCCCAAGGGCACCATGCCAGGGACTGAGCCTTGGGGACATTCAAGATCCAAACTACAGCACCAAGTTGTTTGGCCCAAGATCTGTAGCATTGCTCTCCACTCTGGAATATGCAAGCACTTACTCTATACCAGGCACGACACCACAGCACTGGAGGGCTATTAAGATGAAGAAACATCTAGATAAGTATTCTGCGTGGGAAGTACTGAGAGGCAAAATAAAGGCAGATGGGGAACGAAAATCCTGGGTGTTCGCTTTCTGTGAGGGCAGGCAGAAGGTCAAGCCTGAGCACAGAGCTGCAGGAAGGCAGAGGGCAAGGAATTCCCACAGCACACGGGGTCAGACACTCCCTTCCCACTCCTTGGAATGGCAGGATCCCTGGGTGGGAGGGCAGTGACGTGGCACTCTCCAACAAACCCTTCCCTGACATTGTCTGGCCCCAGAATGAAGTCCAGACTCCTTAGTACAACACCCGGGGCTGGGGCGTTGGTCTTTGCTATTTGATTTTTTCTTTCTTTCTTAAAATGGTCTGACCGTGTGATGGGGCCTCCTGGCCTGCTCCCCTCAGCCCATCCCTGCTTCCAGACACACAGGACCCTTCCTTGTCCCTCTATCTTTCACCTCTGAGAGCACTGAAGCAACTGCGCTCTCAGACTTGCAGCCTGTTTCCTTCAGTTTGTCCTTCATTCCCTTCCCTCCTCCTTTACCCAAGATCGGGCTTTAAATGTCACCGTGGGGCTGGCGTGCAGCTCAGTAGCAGAGTGCTTGCCTAGCCCAGGTGAGGCACTGGGTTCAACCCTCAGCACCACATAAAAACAAATAAATAAAAAATAAAGGTTAGATTCTTAAAATAAAAAAAAAAATAAATATATAAATTAATAAATAAATAAATAAATAAATAAATAAACAAATGAGTGAAAGGAAGATCAGTAGATGAAGGAAAACTGAGGGAGGGAGGGAGGAGTGAGAGAGGTGAGGAATGGGGACTGAAACAGACCCAGTCCAATTCCATCCATGTATGATTTTGACAAAATGCACCCAACTACTATATATAACTACAATGCTCTAATGAAAATTTTAAAAAGAAGTAACTCTATTAGTTTAAAAAAGAACACATACTTAGTTGCACATATTTAGTTCTTACTTCCGTGCTAAAATATTTTATAATTTACATTCAGAACATTATATGTCCCTGGAATCTCAAGTCAACCAGGAGCAATGGAAAGCATCCATTGATGTCTATCCACAGTTGTTCCCTTCTCTTTTTCCCACAGAACACTGGTCATATCTAATATACATGATGTTATGTTGACTCTCACCTTCAGTTAAATCTGTGAGTAGGGGGAAGGAGCTGTTTCCTTTTCTTTTTTTCTTTGCAGTGCTGGGGATGGAACCCAGGGCCACATGCATGCTAGCCAACTACTCTACCACTGAGCTACGCCCCCAGCCCCTATTTTACTTTTTTGCTTCCTCAATCTGTACAGCATTCCTGACATTGAACACATTTTCAATCAATTTTGCTTGCATCTGTAAAAACACAAAAATGTTCTATCCCTTAGCAAGAGAGACTGTGACTATACTCAATAGAGGGGTTGGAGCATGGTGGAATTGGTTTTAAATTTACAATCTCTTTTACTATTTGAATTATTTTCATAATACAGCAACGTTTACATTTTTCTTAGAAAGCCATTGGTTATTTGAGAAATGACCAGGATTTTCCTAGCAATCTGGACAGCAGAGAAATGAACTGGAGATGATGATATAGACTTCAGCACTCAGTTCGGAAAAGACTGGCTGGGCCTTGCTTATATAACTGTCTAAAACTGACGGGACAACCTGACTTTCATTTGAACACTTCTGCCAGAGAAAACACTCTGGGTGGCTGAAGAGGAGCCCTGCTAGGGTTGGCATTGTGCCTGGTCGTCCATGTTTCTGCCTTTGGTGACTCTGCCTAGGCCCACCATGGACGTGTGGCAGCCACTTTGACTCACAACCAAAAATATAACAAACCCTTAGAGTGTTAGAAAACAAATTGGTTTAAATAGTTTATTTAAATTAATTAAAATAGATGATTATTCTGGACCATTGACTACCCAGTGTCAATCATGTCCAGGAAAAACAATTTCTCTTCTGATCCACATCGTCTGAGTTCCATCTAAAAATAGGTTCCAATAAATGGTCTTTTTGAATTCTATAGTTAAAGAAAAAAAAGTCATTGTTTAAGTTTACAGTGAGTCAGTCTAGTCACCTAATATAGACCTCAGTAGCAATTATTGACTTGAGTTTCAAATAGGGGAATTATGTGGAAATAATTATGTGGAGCTTTGTATTTTCCTTATGGCATCATGAGATGATGCACCTCTGTACATTCGTGTGCTATTGTTTCTAGAGCCATATCTAGATTGTGACCTAAAGGCAGGACTACCTGGTATCTCAGCAAGCTTGTTCCTCAAGTGTTTGTTTTCTAACAGCATCATTGATTTTCGCTTTGTCCATTTCCAAAAGTTTTTTATAAAAAACCATGCACATGGAAATTTTTGAGGAACACATTTAGAAACCATTTGGAAAGGTCTGTGCTTTCTGGACCAACAAGCTTCTTTCCCTGTTATTTTCTCCTCGGAACATTTGCAAGAAAACAAGAATTCTGTTTTTGAAAGATCTTTTGCATTTATGATGTAGTCTACACCTTCAGTCAGAATCTTCCAGGGAATTTCAATGGGGGCTTCAAAGATGTGATTCATTATATTTTCCTTTTCTAAATTGGCCTTCCTCAGAGGTGGAGTGGGAGCTGCTGCTGACACAAGCAGCCGCCTGTGTGGTATGACTTCAGACACGCTGAGAAAAATACTCCCTTCCACCTTCCCTGCAGCTGCCATTCATTCCACAACCAGAGACCAGGCTGCTGGTGCACACAGCCCAGAAGAAGTGCTACATGGCACTATTACCTGACCCTTCTTAAGAAAGCATATTTCAAAGGGTGAGGTCCACAAAGGATGGACAGGAAATGGGGGATGCTCCAGGTCAGCCTTAGACATGACTGTGTTGAGACTAGCCTGATTTCTTACATGTCAGTCCTCCTTTATGTCTGCCTTCATGGAATCATACATGACAATGTTGTATCTTGATTTCTAAACATTTAATCTTAATCCTCTGGGATAGCACTTATATGATCCTGGATCAACAGCTGTCATGGAGATTGTTGAAAATAAGAGGTCATTTTGATATTTTGTATTTGGACAAACCAAAGGAATGTGCAACTGTGTTCAGCAATTATTAATAGAGAAAAATTTAAATGTTAATGAAGTTTATCCTTGAATATTTGTTGCCCAGGAAATTCTCAGAAGTGGAAAGAGAAAGAGGCTTATAAAGAAGCTAATTTTTAGTAATCAAAATCCTAAGGAGCTTTTGGAGGTTTATCTAACATGTGTTATGCTTACTTATTTTATACTCTGTTGTCAGGAAGCTGGAAAATTTGAGGTTCAACCTTTGAGTGGTCACTTAGCCTGTTTAAAATAAAGTTCCAGCTGGGTGTAGTAGCACACACCTTAATCCCAGCTGCTTGAGAAGCTGAGTCAAGAGGATTACAAGTTCAAAGTCAACCTCAACAATTTAGCAAGACCCTGCCACAAAATAAAAAATAAGGGCTGGGACTGTAATTTGTTGACAAAGGATCCTTGAATTCCATTCCCAGCACTGCAAAATAAATTAATTAATTAAATTAAGGTCCAAAGTAACAGTGGACTGACTAGTTAGAATGATTTGAGGCAATTAATAGTCTCAAGGATCCAGAAGCTGTCTCTATGTATGTTACTCCAATCTTCAAGATTTTATTGAGCAACATACACATGTGAGCCATGTTATCAGGTCCTCTGGGAAGTCCCACATACATCTAATAGCCTATGAAATACAAATACAAGGTGGAGCTGGGGTGGAGCTGGGGTGGAGCTCAGTGGTAGAGCGCTTGCCTAGCACATGGGAGGCACTGGGTTCGATCCTCAGAACCACACAAAAATAAATAAATAAAATAGAGGTATCCATCTACAACTTAAAAAATTTTAAAAATATTGACACATGGCAAAAGGCACTAAATTATGATATGAATAAACAGCTTATTTACCATTGTACCTATAAATGGGTGAAATGGATACTAAGAGATTGAGTGCAATAAAGTTAAGAGGATAACTGTCATGATGAAATATGATAGATTTTTGTTTTGTTTTGTTGTTGTTTTGTTGCTTTGCTTGGTATTGAACCTAGGGCCTTCTGCATGATAGGCAAGTGCTCTACCAACATGCTACATTCCCAGCCTGGAATAAGATAATTTTCTGTCCCTGCTTTAATCTTTTATCCTTTCTTATTTGGGGAGTTTTTCCCTCCCCAAATAGCAAAAATGTCATTGATCACTTTCACATCATTAACAATTCAAAAACATTTTATGAATGGGTCTATATGTCTGTGGGTACAAACTATCTTGCCAAAGTAGGTAAGAATTATTTAAATTTATAAACAAAACTGTGTAATCCCACATTAGTATGACAGCTATACTGTTTCAAAGGTGAAAATGAAATTGCTTTTCAAAAGAAGTGTTCAGGAAAACACAACAGAAATCTTTCCAAATTTCCAGGGCATCTATCTCAGACGTTGC
This sequence comes from Glaucomys volans, assembly GCA_020662805.1. NCBI lineage: Eukaryota > Metazoa > Chordata > Mammalia > Rodentia > Sciuridae > Glaucomys > Glaucomys volans. The sequence continues at coordinate 468,086 of JAJEJO010003281.1, read as the reverse complement.
TCAAGTGCTATTTTTTAAAAGACAGAAATAATAATAAAATGTATGGATATTCGTTTCCTTTAAGAAGGAAACTCCCACTTGCTCTGATTCCCCTCCATAAGGAGAGCATCAAAGGACTGTGCAGTTCTGTAAATTACATGCACATATGCTTCAGACCTCAGGTTGCGATTATTTGGGTTTGATTTATTGCTTTTATTTCCTAGGAAACACGACCATTTTATTTGAAAGGCTTGTTAAATATTCTACCACTATACTGAAGTAAAGAATTAATTGAAACATGAAAGGTCTCATATTACCCTAAGTGAGCACTTCATTAATTTTCCAGATTGTCTTCCCTGAGCTCCAGAATGTGAAAAATGCTATTCTTGCCATGGTGATGTCACCAGCACATTGCTGGTTGCCCTTCTGGGCTCCAGCTGGGCTTCTCATTGCTCGGGCTATGCAATCTAACTCAAATGTGTCTTCTGGTGCAGAATAACACACTGCAAGAGGTTACTGCTGCCAAGAGTCAGTCCATGATGTGGAAATGCACAGAGGTGTTTATTGATTTTCACCCAGTATTTTAAAATGATTTATATGAAGTGACTGTCACTTCAGGTTTTGCCGTGCACACGGCCTCAGAGGCAGTTATCCAAAATCTTACCAGAAATGCAGCATATTAGATTGTCTAGGGTCACCTACTTAGAGTGTTGAATATCATTCCTGACATTGCCAGAGATAAGGGAGATCTTACATAAGACATCCAGGAAGTTCTGCCCACTCAGCAGCTTAGGGTTTCCCTGTGCTGGCACTTCTGAACATGGCTTGCTTATTTGTGTGAGTACCAGAGAGCAGCAAGGGAAGAAAGGGCAGCAATGTTTATTTAAGCTGCTTGGTAGCCATGGGATAAAGTTGGTTGAGAAACTATGCAATATTGACTCAATTTAGTTTTGGACAAGTTCATCATCTAGATGGTAAATCTTGAACTTCACTAACCAAGGTTAAAGATTATGCAATTTACTTTCAGCTACATTTAAAAATTTTTAACATATACACTCATATATATATAATAAATTATAAATATAAAATATATGTCTAACAAATAAGAATCCCCAGGACATATCACTCAACTTCAAAAATCGTCAATTTATAGTCAATTGCATTTTATCTTTGTCTTACACACACACACACACACACACACACACACACTTGGCATTATCTCATTCTGGTATAAAATTTTAAAACTTTTTTTCTTACTATAACCACACTGCCATTGTTTATCCTAAGACTTTAATATTGTCACCAAATATCCAGCATTCAAAAGTCTAAGTGTTTCATAAATGTTATGATTTTTAACAGTTTATTAGAAACAATCTAAATAAGTTCCACACCTTACAACTGGTTGATTGATGAGTCTTTGAAGTTTTGTTTTTTTTTAATTTATAAGTTCTCATCTCTTTTCTTCTTCTCCTTCTCATTTGTCCTATACAATTTCCCACAATACATTTTTCTGATGACATTTTCATGAAGCCATTTACCATTTTCCACTATCATTTGCTTGGTTGGATCTAGAGGCTTGATCTGAGTTGGGCAAGTCTACTGCATGAGTTTGCTAGGTCTGCCATAACAAAACACCATAGCTGAGGGACTTCAACACAGCATTTGTGTTTTCTCACAATTCTGGCAGCTAGAAGTCCAAGGTCAAGGTATTTGACAGGATTGGATCTGTGGCCTCTCTTTTCACTTTATAGATGACTTCTTTTCCCTGTGTCTTTAAATGGTCATCCTTCTATGCCTATGTTCAAACTTTCTCTTCTCATAAGGACACTAGTCATATTTCTTCTTCATAAAATCCCATCATTCAGGTGGGATTAGGACCTTCTTGAATGACCTCATTTTAACTTAATCACCCCTTTAAAATCCTGTCTCCATACACAGTCACATTCTGAGGTACTAGGAATGCTATTTAGCCTGTAACAACTTCTACTTATGTGGTGTATATGGTGGTATATTCTTCCATCAACAGGCACGTCTTTTCTGATCATTTTCCTTGTGGAGCTTTTGGCAACCATTGATGATCAGTGCCTACATTCATTGATTTATTAGGGTTTGCACAGTGGTGATGAACTAATTTCTGTTGTTCCTTCTTTATTGATTAACTCAATTACTTTGATTTTTTTAAGTCACCTCATTTTCTATTTGTTTGTACAGTGGTATTGTTTGTATTTCAAAGGTGATGTTAATGTTTAATTTTCTCCTCTTATTTACCATTTTCAAAATAATAAGCTGGTTCATTGGAATGTTCCAACAAGACTAGTTTGTTGTGTCATGTTGGTTGTGGTGCTGGGATTGAACTCAGGCCTTGCACATGCTAGGCAAGCACTCTACCACTGAGCACCCCCAGCCCATGTTGTATTTTATGAGTGATATTATGAACTTAAAAATGCTTATGTATATGACATGTGTCTCTAAGACCTATGAATCCATTGTGGTTATTACCTTTATAGTTCAAGTTGTCCTGTTTGGACAGCTTGTGGAAATCTCTTATTAAAGTTTGGCTCCTAAGTCCCTTAGACGGGACTGTAGTAGTCTTTGATAGTTCCTTGCTGTCTGGGCTGGCAAGATGTTCCACGCTCATCTCTTTAATTTCTTTCTCCAGATCCAGCCATTTCTCCAAGAAGCCCCAATTTCTTTTAGTAGAAAAGGTATTTGAAGAATCTGAGTACTTAGAGAGATGACAGTTACTGAATTGGTCCCTATATCTAGGTGTTTATAGTGAGCAGAGTAATGAAAACTGTAAATACACAATCATTTGTATATGAAGATGTGTGTATATGTGTGTGTGCATCCATTATCTATCTATCATCTATCTATCTATCTATCATCTATCTATCATCTATCATCTATCATCTCTCTATAGTAGAGAGAGAGAGAGAGAGAAGCAGACCTATAAAATCTTTTACTCAAATGCAGGGTTTGTTTATAGCTCTTTATCTCAACATCTATATTTCCTTTCCCCTACTTGAAGAACCCTAGCACTCAATCAAACCAGGAATGACTGAATAAAAACTTCACATTTGCTTTACTCCATAGTGCACCTATAACAGAACCAGAGGAAGAAGATTAAGCTTTCACTGAGCTTTTTGCTGTTCTTTTGTTCTCAGAGCACAACCCATGAGACTTACACTCAAATTACTGTGCTTTAAATTCCTTGCAGGGGGCTGGAGGTTTAGCTTAGTGGTAGAGCAATTGGCTGGCATGCATGAGCCTCTGGGTTTGATTCCCAGCACAGCAAGAAAAACAACAACAAAAATCCCATGGAATAATTCTTTTATCTTGGTTAAACTTTCAAGTAGAAACACATTTGGGGGTTAAAATATTTTTATATTTAAAATAATTTACTTTAGAATCAGGTAAGATATGTACATAGTTTCAAAGTCAAGTCATGTTAGAATCAGTATTGCCTGTTTTCTTTCTTGCTGTCATTGCTGAATGTGCAGCACAGAGATAGGGATGGTGCTGTCCTGGTAGATTGGAGGAGGAGGGGGTCCCTGATTCGTGTCTTACTGAACAGCTGCAAAGAGTGACTTCGATTCTGGGAGAAATGTCTTGAAGGCCTTAGCTCTGTTCAGCGAAGAAAACATTTGTTCTGCCACCCACCACGTAATACATCTTTGAATTTTAATGAGCTAGCCTTTAGGCTGCTAGACAGAAAACAAGCTGCAGCATTCTGCGCAAACCCTACCGTCTTTACACATTGCTGTAGAAACTAGAAATCAAAAGTTTTTCTTGTTGAATATGTGGTAATTGTACTCCAAGGGAATTCATCTGAACCTGTGAGGCTCCATCTCTAAAGTAACAACATTTTGGAATCTAAATCCAGCAGCTCTAGAAGCTAACTTGGACCCAGCCTTCAAACTCAGGTGACCTTATTGAGCCTTCCTGATCCTGGCTCAAAGTCTAAACTCTGATGTGTGTTTCTAACATACCTTCCAAAACACCTCCCATTGCACTTAGTGGTAAGCTTTATGAAGTATCTGAACCCAACATCAAGCAGAGTGTCCAGGAGAATCCATAAATATTTGTTGGCACGGTATTTCTATCACTGAATCCTAACCTGCTCCAGTCTTCTTATCTACTTATGCCCCCACCCCAACTAGATGATGAGCTCTTTGAGATCAGGAACTAAGTCTTATGTCCTTGGTACTGCCTTCACACTTTGGATGAAATAAAAAACAGAAGTGATGCTGAAAAAAATGGATTTGAATTATAGAGAATAAATAGAAGATGCCCTTGAGGATCATATTATACATGAGTCATGAACAACATACAAACCCTCAGCTTAATGCTTACTGTGCTGTAGTCTGACTTTCATCCCCTCAGACTTCATAAGTGTCATATGAATGTTCCTGTATATTTTATTCCACAATTTATTATCTCACTTTTAAAACAGTTAACTCTTTAAAATAATTGGCATTTAGTTTGTTGTACACTATTAGGGGTATTGTGTTTTACTTTTGCTGAAAATTACCCAGTTGCCCCACTTCACTTGTCCGTCAAACGAGTAAGCTTGCTAAGACAAGCACATGAAGTCTGACCCCCAGGAGACCTTCAACACACAACAGAACAGAGATCCAATCCTTTTGCTTGTCCTTGGTGCACATTATTCCCTTCCACAGCTGTCCCAGACTGTCCTGGTTTTCCCCAAATCCCTTCTCTTTTCCCATTCCCATTAATCTAATCTGTCCTTGGTAGGACAGTCTTGTACCAGACATCGTAGACCACTGAATTGTATACTTACATATGACTAAAATAGTAAAAGTTATGTTGTGCCCATTTTACCACCATTGAAAACAATCACACACACACACACACACACACACACACACACACACACCTCTCCATGGAGAACGGCAAAGCCATCAGGACTAAGTTTCATCAATTTCCACCATCAACCCCACAACCCACTTCCATGTACAAGTATCTCCACCAACACACATGAGCCAGTCCTGCCTCCCTTCTTTCATTTTCTGGGAACAAGGGCACTGTCTCCAATCCATGGCCTCCACATTTTCCTGTGCCCTTGAAGTTGCCCCACCCACTCCACAGCATCAAGCCTGTCTCTAACTAAAGCTGCTCACATCCTAAACAGCCTTGATCCTTCAACTGCCTCTAGTTACTACTCACATTTTCTTCCCTTCCTCATCCAAATTTTTCAAAACCATGGCACATACGTGTTTTGTCCACTTCACCGCCGATTTATACCACAACCTACTATATTTGAGCCTCTCTCTCTCCTCACCTTTCTCTTCCCCATATTGTTCTACTCATACTTGTCTCCAGTGACATCCTGTCTGTTTTCTAAAGTGGACATTGTTCAGTTCGCATCTTATTTAACTTTGGACATTGGTCCTCCAGATTCTCCTCTGTGTCTGCTGTCTTCTTTCATGGTTCATCTCCTTTTTTTCAAAAAATCAGAGTTTGAATTCCCTACAATTCTGCCCTTATTTCTCTGGGCTTCTCTTTCTCATCCATTCCCTTATCTTCAAATATGACCTAAATATGATGACAGAAACAGCTCCTTTCATCTAGCTTCACACATGGATCTATCTGCTTGTCACTGGGTGTCCCACAGATACTTCAAATCCATGCAAGCTCATACTCTCCTCAGCTTCCTCCATTACAGGATGGAGAGCATGCTCAGTCTGAGTTCATCCCCTGTGAAATTATTCACTTCAACTAGAAATTTGGCATTGTCACTGTAGCCATTATTACTTTTATCCCCCACGTCCAACACCCAAGTCTTGCTAATTCTACCCTTTCATGATTCTGAAATCTGTTTCTTCCTCTCCATCTTGACTCCCACTTTCTCAGGTTATCATCATTACCCTGGGCCACTTTAACAGACGCCCCCTCACTTCCATCCTTTATTCAAAATGGAAAGCTGACCTTATGGCTTTAGGTACATGTAAGAGATAGGTGGATAAAATTTGAATTCCTTCTTGAAGTTCCCCATCCTCTCAAGAGTTAACTTGCCTCTGACTACTTTTCTGGCTTCACCTGCCCCACACAATTCATGACCCTGCCGGATCCAGCAGTACTGAAAAACATTTTTTGCATCAGTTCCTGCTGTTTGCCACTTCTGGACTTTTGTAACTGATGTCCACTCTCCTTGAACCAGTCCTTCCTGGTACCACTACCTAGCCTCACTTTTTCAGACTCTTCCAGAGAGTTTCCTGTGCCTGCCCTCCTCTCCTCTGCTCTGGGTTACATTCATAATACCTCTGGCTCAATCCTGGCCAATCACAATGTTTCAGAATTACCTCTGTCTCTCTTTTTTCCCACTACATTATGAACGCTAAAAGAATTTATTGATCTATCCACTGAATAAACGAATGGTCCCATCAAAGACTAGAAACCTAAGAAAAGAACATTTCCTCTTCTTTGTATATCAAAGGTACTATTGGGAACAAAATGAACTCCAAGAAAAATACAAACACTGGACAAGAACTTTTCTTCTGAGCATTAGTCACCTCTGTCTAAGGGAGCAGACTTCTTGGGAAGCTGCAACTGTCATTGGGTTGCTACCAAGCTCTCATGGTTGTCACTATTCTAGTGCCACACTGGTAATTGGTACTGATTTACCCCTTCAAAAGAGACCCAAGAGCCAGCTATGTGCCAGGCACTGTGGGAGTCCTAGGTTTCAGGAGACAGACACAATTCTTGCCTTCTTTACATTCTATCAGGGGAGACAGGACAGAAACAGTCTGATCCACTGCAACCATAGTAGGTGGCATGAGGGAGAAAATGCAGTGTGCATGTAATGTTTGTTCAGTGAATGAATATTTCTTGTGTCAGGATAGAGCAAAAGGATAAGATACAACTGATTTTAAAAACTTACTGTTTTTAAGAAAAGCTAGGCAAAGAAGAGATCATACTGCTATTTTTTTTGGCGGGGGCAGGGTACTAGGGATCCAACTCAGGGGCACTTGACCACTGAGCCACACCCCCAGCCCTATTTTGTATTTGATTTAGAGACAGGGTCTCACTGAGTTGCTTAACACCTTGCTTTTATTGAGGTTGGCTTTGAACTTGCGATCCTCCTGCCTCAGCTTCCCAAGCCGCTGGGATTACAGGCATGAGCCACCACATCCAGCAGTAATGCTATTCTTAAGAAGGAATCTTAGTCTATCATGGATGCCCAGCTGGTGAAAAATTTAGTTTCAGAATGTGAATTTCAACTGCTACTCTTATCAGGAATTGAACCCAGGGGGGCTTAACCACTGAGTCACATCCCCTGCCCTTTTTAATATTTTATTTTGAGACAAGCCTTGCTAAATTGCTGAAGCTGGCTTTGAACTCTCAATCCTTCTGCCTCAGTCTCCCAAGCTCCTGGGATTACAGGCACCTGGCTTCAACTGTTACTCCTTAATATGGACATCTAAAATATTTGAGAAAGAGAACTATCCACCACTGCCTATCACTTACAATTTCTCAGCATCTTGGGTCTCAGAAGATCTTAGAGCATGTTTCAGGAGACCAGGACTCCCTAGGGAACAGCTGCTGAACCTCACAAAATGGTTTATGGCAATTTCATCAAAGATGGTCTGCAAACTAGAAGTAAACAGCTGAGCTAAAATGTTAGGCTCAGGCAAACAGAGTTTATGTCCTGAAACGAGCACAGGGAAAAAGAAAAAGATGAGGTATGTTATGAGTGTTCAGATTGCTTTCATTCATTATCATCCATTCAATTCCGTAAAACCATAAAAATGCCCTTCCAATTATAAAAATCTATCATGGTGACCAGTTTTAAGAGGAAAAGAAAAAAAAATGAGAAGCTGAAATGTAGTAGCACACAGTAAATGAAAAGTATTTTTATTCTATTGCTTCCTCTGGTAATGTAGATATAAGCTAATGTTGTTATTGGGGAACATAATAAAAATATCTGAAATTGCCATGATCAGGAGACTAGGGTGGGAGAAGGACGCTCAGGAGAAGAAAGTGGGAAGAAAGTTTTTAGTTAACAGATCTAAAAGCCAAAGCAGGAATGGATGCTGATGATCTCAAATGTTGCAGAACTTGGCTATACTTAATGCTTGTAGAAATCCCACCCATGTGCCAGTTACTGACAGTCTTAAAAATAGGAAACCTTCTAGATTTATGTATGCTTTAAGGAAAATAACTCCAAAAAACAAGCACACATTTATGTACCAATATATTTTTAAACAGTTGCTGTCATTAAGTCTGTGCTAGTTTAACAACTGGTTTTGGCAATATTTCTTATGGAATAAAACAAGCAATTTTCTACACACCACCCAACTAATGTCAAATAAAGGCACACCTTGCTCCTTTCTGAATAAACAAAAAGTCTAGCTTATTTGGATTCATGAATATTTCTTTAGCACTGAAAGTCCTGGTTTCAGATTGAGTTTTTTGTTTTTTGTTTTTTAATTTAGGAGCTCTATCTACTAAAATTTTAGTTGAATATTGTTATTTCTCCCATAGTCATTTTTATGAAAAAAATAATGCATGTGCTTAAAATAGTAATTTTTAACTACAACAAAACAATTTATTACATGTAGTAATATGAATAACTAGTACAAAAATGCTTATAATAAAAGATACACCCTTTCCTCTCTACCTACTACCTGTCCCAACATTCTCTTCACCAAGCCACCTTCAGTCAATTAGGTTCTTCTTGAATTTCACCCACTGACTATATATATCAAGCGTTGCCTCCTGCTCTCTTACCTTGCCTGTTCCCATTGGAACTGATGGTTCTCTGGGCCCCAGAATGGCTATGTTCTTGTGCCTTCCTTGCACATTATCTTGGAAATTCCCTTGTCACCTTTGTAAATACCTTGTTTCCTGGATTGGATCTTTTTTAAGATAAGATCTCACCAAATTGCTTAGGGCCTCACTAAGTAGCTAAGGCTGGCTTTGAACTCAGGATCCTCCTGCCCTCGATCTCACGAGCCACCAGGATTATAGGCATGCACTACTGAGCCCAGTTGGATCCCTTTCTTTTTTCTTGTTTCACCTGTTTTTCTTGCTAGATGACATCCTCCACTTGCCTCCTGAGAAAAATGCTGGTTTACTTTTAGTAGTACCTGCGTGTCTGAAAATGCTTCTTTTACTATCTTCCCTCTCATTGGTTGAGTCTGGAATTCTAGGTTGAAAGTCATTTTCTATCAGTTATGAAGTCATTGTCCAGTGTCTTGTAAAGGCCAATATTGCTAATGAGAAATGGAGCACCATGGATTCCAGAGCCCTTGCAGACATCCTGCTTTTCTCTGGAAGATTTGCGTTGTCCCTTCATCCCTACATCATGAAATTTTGCAATGAAATGCCTCAATATGGTATTTTGGGTTTTATTGTTTCTTTGTTTTTCATTCACATTAGAAGATTTCAATCTGGAAATTCATGTTATTCTCCTCTGAGAAATTGTCTTGAATGGTTGATTTCCTTATTTCTGTCTTTTCTGATCTCTTTCTGGTTCTTTTATTAGTCAGATATTAGAAATTTTAGTTGATTGCCACTTCCGTATTTTTTCCTCACTTCATTCTCATCTTTTGGACTTCTTGTTCTACTATTGAGGGACCAACTCAACCAGATGGTGTGAGCTTCCAATACCATATTTAGCCTTTATAAAACTGATAGCTTTCACCTAACAAATGAATTTTAACAGAGGCACTTAGTACATTGTTTCAATGTACCTCATTTATTTAACCAAAAGGTGATATTTATTAACAGTGGTCTGCTTTGTTCAAGATAGCTTCAGTTTAGTCTGTTGTCCTGGACACCCATATGTTTAGCTGACTCTTTCACTCTCACGAGTGTTTTATTAGGAGTGATAAATTATACAATTTATTGAGCATGTAGTATGTACCATGCATTGTCCTAAGTATTGTATATATAACGCACAATCTATAGAATAACCCTGTGGAGTAGATTGTGTTATTATAATTTTATGGATTAGGGAACTGGGACCTAGTTTAAATAACTTGTCCAAAGTTTCAGAGCTAATTGTCTTTAAAGCCAGGGGTCTTAGATATTATGTGGACACTGCTTCATAAATGTTTATAATCTCCTACTTGGGGGATATTAGGTTATTTCTAATTTTATTAACACACAGTTGGACTTCCGTTAGCTAAACTCTGTGCACTTTCTTTATTATTTCCTTGAGAAGGATAAATTCTGAGTGAAATGAGCTTTCTTGAATCTCAATTCAGGGCTCCTTCTCTGGGCTACACTGCATGCCTCTTGCTCATGGGTGCTCACTAATGAATTCACTGATTAGGAAAGGACACAAGACGGAGAGCAGACAGGGGAGTCGACACTGAGAATACCGTGTCTTGGTGACTCTCAAATGAAACATCAGAGGAGGCTGTGGTTGATTCTCTTCCTTTACAGCTCATGCTTCTCTTCATGGCTGCCATGCACTTTGATGGCCCTTACTCTGTAGCCGTGGCCAACTTGACAAACCCCCATCCCAACCTCCACCTACTGACAATGACCATCCATAGGAATTGGAAGTGTTTCTTAAGACATTATTCCAAAACAGATCTATAAATCTATAACAGATTTGTTTTGGATCTATAAATCCAAATTACAGAACTATAAATCTTATTGGTTAATAAGTGGCAAACATCAGAAGTCCTCACTTTAAGGAGGCAACTTCATCATGACGTGAAATCGGAGGCATGTTACCATTCCTTTCTAGAATCCTGTTTGCTGTGAATAATTTTGTTGATTTTATCATCTCATCAAGTCTTTCATTTGCATGTATAAAAGGAGGCAGCCAGACATTTTCCTAAAATGTTCCTTTCAAATCCAGATTAAGTTGCACTTGTCTCGAGAAGTCCTCATTCACTTCTCAACTCAACCCCTACCAACTTGTGCTGTTGGTAAGAAGTGGGATTTGACTTTTATATCCAATTGGGCAAACACACTTTATGTTGAGTGCCTTATAGATGTCAAGCACTGGGTTAAATGTAAGGGGAAAAAAGAAAACAAAAATGCTTCCATGCCTCACAATCCCGGGAGAAGATCAACTTGTAAAGGAGTTGAGTCATAGTCTTAAAAATGGAATTGGAAGGGCGGGCCCATAGGAACTTAAAAGACTTGCAAAGGAGAGAGCATATTTTAAACTGTGTTTTGAACACAAATATAGGCTTCCAGAGAACAAGAGGTGTTTCCTACTGTGAGCTGCTATTGCATACAGCTTCCCATTTGACCTTATCCTGTTGGATTAAACTGCCATGATTATACCCTGATTTTATTTTTCCTGGCTATTATGAGTTTCTTGATGACAGGTGCCATCTTATTATTCATCTTTATTTCCCGAAGGCTTTGCTCAATATCTACCATATAGTATGTACTTAATTGATAACCACTGGGTGAAAAGTGCTGAATTCCCGATCTTACCAACAAACCAAAGACACATGTGGAGGGGTTGTTTCGTGAGAAAGTTTAAGCTATTCCATGTAAGGAAAAAAGCATATGCAAAGAAATGCATACGGAAAACAATGCTAGACCTATAGAGTTCCTGTCAGACCCATGGGAGATGGTGCCTGGGGGCCAAGTTCCATGAGAGTGAGCTCCTCTTGCATGGAGTGCTTCATCAAGTAGGTGACTGACTGAAATGTGATAGTGTGGATGAAAGTCCAGAGTGCCCAGTGATTTCATTACCTTCAATAGTTTTTTGCTTGTTTGTTTGTTTATAGATTCTCTCTATAGGTGTGCAGTGAAGGAAGGGGGATAAGATTCAACATTGACTATTTCTTACTTTCTGTCTGTTCTTCATTCTGACTTGTAGAAATGGCAAGGGAACCCAGAATCTATTTGCTTTGTATGGCAGACAAACACATTGTTTCTAATATACAGGCAGTTTGGGATTGTTGGTTTGATATTTTAAGTTTAAAGGTTAGACTTGTGTTTAAGTAGTTCCTATTTGCTGTTTCACTATCTCTGAGGCAAAGAAAATCAATACACTATAAAAGAAAGTAAAATTAACCCACTAATCATTTCTGCTCATTTTTTATTTGAAAAGGACAAAATTTGGCAAGATTTTATGGAATTAAGAATAGAAAGAACTATAGCAACATTGTCCCTTTCCAAACTTGTCTACTTCTAAATCAATATAACTTTAGAAAAACCCACTATCTTTAAGATGAATCTAATATTCAGCTATTTAAGAACACAATACTTCTAATCACAAAAATAAGAAGTTGTATTCCAGCTAACTAAAGAAGTTCTATCTCTGGAAGTAATAATTATTTGAGTTCAATGACTCAGACCTTGCTATGTTTGGATCTTGATGGCCCTTGTGTTGAAGACTTGGTCTCCAACCCATAGTGCTATTGGGACATGGTAGAACCTTTAAAAGGTGGGACCCAGAGGAAGATAGATCAGTGGGGGTGTGCCCTGAAGGGATGTTGGGACTCCAGCCCCTACCTATTTCTCTCTTTGCTTTCCAGCTACCAGAAGATGAACAGACCTCCTCTCCTCCACATTCCAGTCCTGATGTACTGGCACAAGCCCAAGCAATAGGGCCAAGTGATGATAGACTGAAACTTCTGAAACCTTTCCTCCTTTTAAGTTTATTATCTCAGGTGTTTTGTCACAGTTACAGAAAGCTAACTAAAACGAATCTCTCCTAAGAAAGATTTTTGTAAAAAAGCTCTCTCATCAGAAAACAAAAGAAAGAGAGGTACTACTGAAGTCAGCCTTCCCAGGGTGGGACTTTGATAATGGTGGGTGGGTCTTTGACAATGGTGTAAAGCTTCCACAGAATCCCATGTCTCTTAAAACAAAAAACCCTGCCAATTCATTGTTTGCCAGTACATTCTCTTGTGCTCTCTTAATTGGAATGGGAACTGTTTCTGTATTTTCTATCTGTGGTTTTTATTCTTCTTGTTGAACTTAGAAAGACTGCATGTATATGTTGGAAAATATCCAATTGCAAACAGAAAAAAATATGAAAATAAGTAAATCATGTGGTCACATATCTAGAGAAATTTGAGATATTTAAAACAGATTGTTTTACTTTAATTCAGAAAAAAAAAGTTACCCCACACTCAATTACTACAATCATTCTCCATTGGTGTATACTGCATTAAAATCCTCATCTTGAGTAACTTGAGAATAAGGACCCTGCTTAAAATTTAAAATTCTGAGCATCTGGCACACACCAGGCCATCATTTCATATTTGCTGAAGTACATCTTTGTTGGTCTTTAAAATGCAATAAATTATGTAACACACCATTGATTTAATACAGCTTTGTTTGAGAGGGGGAAAAAAAGAGGTACTATATTTATAAACAACTATTACGAAATCCATCCTGACTTCAATCAAGTTAAAAATTTTAAAAGTATGCCTTAGTATGGAGGAAATCCTGTAATGGTCCTCTATTGAATTTCTCATCTCAAAAACAGATTGCTCTCTTGCCTCCGTTAATGTCAACAAACGAACATTATTTAGTACTGATGATGTTGACTCAAATCATCCTAATCTTCCTATGCTGCTTTTCTGAGGTCACAGATCACATGCAAGTATTTATCTGCTATTGTTCTCCTTGTCTCCTAAATGTGCCTCTGAAAAACTCTTCACTGGCAGGGCACGGTAGTGCATACCTGTAATCCCTATGGCTCAGGAGGCTGAGGCAGGAGGATGATGAGTTCAAAGCCAGCCTCAGCACCTCAGTGAGACCCTGCCTCAAAATAAAAATACAAAAGAGGGCATGGGATATGGCTTAGTGGCTAAGTGCCTCTGGGTTCAATCCCTGGTACCAAAAAATAAACAAACCTCACTCTTCACTGGTTTCTACACCCTCTGTTGTCCTTAAAAGGAACCTACTTCTAAACTCCTTTTCCTCTCTCAATGTTTCCCATTTCTCTTAGGAACAATCCAGCAACCCCACCCCTCAGCCCCCTTTTTTTCCTCCGTCTTTTTTTTTTTTTTTTTTTTTTTTTTTTAATGGTACTGGGGATTGAACCCAGGGCTTTGTGCTTGCAAGGCAGGCACCCTACCAACTGACCTATATCCCATTCTTTTCTCAGTCTTAACTAGTGGTTCTCAGTTCTGGCTGCATACCTCATTCTCTTAGAGAGCGCTACTAAAAATGTCCAAGATTAGATCCCAGCCGAGATCAATGGGATTAATCACCTTTGACTGAAATATTAGCCGAGTGACCATTGGTCATGTGACACATCTGAAATTCATTTTCTTCACCTGAAACACCAAAACAATGTTAAATCTGCGTCATCAGATTGCTATCTACATACAGGCTTACTTCCGATCATTATGATAAACATTGTCTCCTCCTTTCCTCATTTATTTAAGCCTTTCTTTTTTTAAAAGTTCAACTCAAGTCCTTTCCCTTGCCCAGCCCTCCAAAAACACAATTTATTTTGGATTGTTTGAAGGCCCATTGAAAACTCAAGACAGACCTGTGCAAATCAAAGAGTTTCCTAGCTAATCTTTCTACAACTGCTGGTCACCTTTCCTTTTCATCCATTCTCCATAAGCTCCCCAACATTTCATAGTGATCTTAACACAAAACAAAAACAAACGAGAAAAATTGGATCATATTGCTTCCTATTTAAAGCCACCCAGTGAATTCCTTTTCTTAGATTAAAACTCAAATTCTCTAAATTGGCTCACAAGTGTCCACAAAGTCTGACTTTGATTTCACCACTCACCCTGTTGTTTTCCACAAACCAGCAGCCCAAGGCCTTAATCTGAAATCTGATGTCCTCTTTCCCACCTCAGGCCTTGGCTCATGTCCTTCCTGCTGCCAGGAATGCCCTACACACACACACACACACACACACACACAGAGAGAGAGAGAGAGAGAGAGAGAGAGAGAGAGAGAGAGAGAGACTAGTGTGATTCATTGTGATATCTTCACAACTGCACATAATTTGGCCACTTTCACTTTCCAATACTTCCTTTTCCTTTTTGCTCCTCCCTCCCCTCAATCTTCTTATACTTTGCTGGCCTCCTATTTTATAGATCCCTCCTCCCATCAGCTTCCACATATGAAGTAAAACATATGACTCGACTTTCTAAGTCTGAATTGTTTTACTTAGCATGATGTTCTCCAGCTCTATCCATTGTCCTACAAATGATGTAGGCTGAATAGAAGAACCCCATTGTATATAAATGCCACCTTTTCTCTATCCACCCATCTGGTTCCGTAACTTGACTATAGTGGATTGAACTGCCATTAACATGGGTATGCACATTTCGCTATGGTATGCTGACTTTAATTCTTGTGAATAAATGTCGAGGAGTGGTGTAACTGGGTCATATGGTGGATCCATACCTAGGAACCTCCATACTGATTTCCATAGACAGTGCCACAAACAGTGTGTGTTTCTTATTCAGGAGTGATCTTACATTCACCTTTTCAGTATCAGTTTGATAACAGGCCAATTCGTAATTTACATGAACTAATGTATAAGAGGAGACAAGCCATAACAAGATAAGCATAGTGGAAAATCTGCTCGGGTTAAGTAAAGTGTAGCTTAATCCAAAACAAACATCAGTTCACTTCCTCAGGGAACACTTTTCCAACCCTCAGTCAAGGTTGTTTCACCAGGAAAGCCTCTGTACCTCCAATAAATACTTTTTATACCAAACTGTTTTATCCTGAACTGAATGAACTAGGGTAGATTATAACTTTTTTTTCATATATCTCTGTATTATTGGATTTGTTGCCACAAGCATGAATTATATTCATAATTTCAAAAATTAAAACACATCCTCAGTCCCCAGCAACACACACACATACAAAATTATGAAGAGATAATTTTTTAGAAGCTGCAAATTGTTTTAATGTCTCTCTCCTCCCCTAGAACACAAGTTCCAAGAAGGGTGTGTACTGTGCCTGGCTTATTCAACATTGTGACTATAGATTCCAGCAGTGTTTTCAACAAAGGAGGTGCTCAATTAACTGAGTAAATGCTGCTGACTAAGAACAGAGCATGAACACTGGCTGGGAGAACAAACACTGACCTGGTCTCAGTCCAACTGAGAGAACACACAGGGTGGGGCACACCTGGGCCTTTGGAGCTAACATCCTAATCAAAAGAGTGGGGCAGAGAGGCTTCCAATGACACAGGTGTTTTGAGTCTCAGGAGAAGTAGAATGTGGGGTGCTGGTGTCTGACTCCTTAGAAATAGGACCCCTGCCAGAGGCTACAGATGCGTCTGGGTCAGGGTGGTGCCAGCAACATGTTTTTAAAATTAAGCTTTTCTAGCTATAGCTTTCTAATTATTTTTCTCATTATTAATTTGGAATTTGCTATAGTTCGGGTAAGTGTTCCCCAAAGGCCCACGAGTTAAAGCTGTGGTCCTTAGCCCATGATGCCTTTCAGATGCAGAGCTCAGGGCCTGGGGTGCAGCTCAGTGGTAGAGTGCAGGCTTAGCATGTGCAAGGCTCTGTGTTTGATCCCCATTACCAAGAACAAAAGATGGAGCCTAGTGGGATGCCTTCAGGGGGCATGGCCTGAAGGGGATGTCAGATATGGCTTTATTCTACCACATACTCCCTGCGGTGATACACAGGGCCAACTGATCATGTTCTGAAACTTCTAGAACTGTGAACCTAGATAAGGCCATAATCTCAGGTGTTTGTTACAGTAATAGAACACTAACAGTATTCAACACATAGAAATTGATTTTGATGTTTTTCTTCTTATTTTTATATCCAATTTCCTAATTTAATCTACAGTCCCCTGAGTACAAGCACATTTTCATAAGCATAACTTATATAACTATTCTGTATAGCTTTATATATGGAATATGCTTAATAAGTTACATGAATTGCCCAGTGGGACCTCTGATTATTTTGGAATTAGTTCCTGATAGACTTTTGTTTGTTTTGTTTTTGTGGTACTGGGGATTGAACTCAGTCTATTTACCACTGAGCTACCTTTCCAGCCCTTTTTATTTTTTGTTTTGAAACTGAATCGCACTAAATTGCTGGGATTAGCCTTGAACTCTCTATGTTCCTGCCTCAGCCTCCCTAGTGGCTGGTGTTAACAGGAGTATGCTACTTCACCTGACTTGTAATAGGCTTTTGACATGAAATTTGAAGTCTTTTCTCTAATCCATGCAGTTTATGTTGTTGTAGTAGAGCAGAAAGGGACTAAAATCCAATAATTTTGCACATGCTAATAACTGCATCCTTCAAAAATTAAAAAAATGAGGTAAAATGGACCCCAGAAACCTTTACCTTCCCAAATCTATGATAACAATATTCAATCGGTAGTCTTGTAAGAGCAATGCTGTTTGATCCCTTTCCTCTCAGGAATCTAAATTTTATGTTCCATCTAATTGACAAGCCCAGCTTTTTGCTCTTTTCCTGTTAATTTGCCATACATCGTGCTGGACATGTTTAATTTTGGTTTGACATTGCCTTAAAACGGCATGAATTTAAGTCATTATGTGACTTCAATAGGATTATGCTTATTAACCAAGGTTTCCTACTTATTATGGTTTCTAGGCCAACGGCATGAAATTAATTTTTTAACCAAAAAAATTAATAGTTTTCTCCATTATTTATAAAACTAAAGCTAATCTGGTCATTTAGTTACTGTTCTTAAGAGCTGCAGGTTTGCATGTCTTTTCTTTACAACATTCTGACAATTTCTTTTTCAAATGCTTGCTTTACTCCTTCTTTCCCTCAATTAAATCTAGCTATAGTGAAAGTTGATCCTAGTATCCTAGTAAGTAGGAATAAAGTTCATAATCTTAACTTCCCTAATCTATATGAAATAAAAAGAAATAAAGTAGTAGTATATTTTCAGAAGTTAAAAAAAATTGGAGCTGGGGTTGTGGCTCAGTGGTAGAGTGCTTGCCTAACAGTGTAAGGCACTGGGTTCGATCCTCAGCACCACATTACAAAAAAGAAACAAATAAAGGCATATTGTCCATCTACAACCCTAAAAAAATAAAAATAAATGTTTAAAAATTTTAAAAAATTAGCTACTACTAATTTAGGAAGGAAACTCATTAATTTAAAATATATTTGGAGGGCTGGGGATGTAGCTCAGTGTTACATGCCTAG
Source organism: Glaucomys volans (assembly GCA_020662805.1). Classification (NCBI taxonomy): domain Eukaryota; kingdom Metazoa; phylum Chordata; class Mammalia; order Rodentia; family Sciuridae; genus Glaucomys; species Glaucomys volans. The sequence goes on along the minus strand of JAJEJO010003281.1, from coordinate 450,030 downwards.
TATGCATGAGGTCCTGAGTTCAGTCCCTAGCACCATACACACACACACACACACACACACACACACACACACACACAATATAAATGTAATATACAGAGAGAGAGAGAGAGATGCTTACCATGGGTTTTGATATCTGTGGTTCATTTTATTAATAGCTTCAAAAGTTAGTTCTCCACTCTGTAAAAGGAAGAAAACGAATTTACCTTCAGTCCAAGGTAAATAAGTACCAACAGATCTAAGGGTCTATATTCCCAGTCAAAGGAACTTGGGCTAGGAAATGAAATAGGAAATGCTAGATTCAGTTAGAAGGAATTTGGGGAAGATGATAGCCTTTAGCTTCCTGAACTGAGGGGAAAGTATAAGAAGTAGAATAAATATGACTCAATGGGCTTCCCTTTCCCTGTCTGTGAAAGGCAGGTGTTGAGGACAAGGAGGGTCAAGTCCCTGCTTTCAAGCTCCTTTCTATCTTTTTGGCTCTGTGAACAAGCAGGCATTCTAAACTCCTCTTCATCATTCAGACTCCAACAGTCTAGCACTCTTCTCTTTACCTTCACCCCCTAGAATTAGAAAATGTGGTGGCGATAAAATAAGAAAATGCTGGATATAGACACCTGTGGTCATGGGTAGACCTGTAAATGCCTTTCGGAAAGCATAATTTAGAGTACTGACAAAATATTTGGGAGCTTGGTTCCATTCCCACATTAAAAAATAGTTCCCATATTCTCCCACATGCACTGAAATGATCTTTTATTACTAAATGAAAGATCTCTATGGATGAGCTCCTCTTCCCCAGATCCATCCAGTGGATGGCACATCATGGAAATAAACATGGGAAATAAGGGTGTCAGATTTATGCTGAAAAGGGTATGAGTCTATACTCATTTCTCAGTTTTCTTTATTAGCCATAAAGAAGAACAAAATCATGGGGCTGGAATTGTGGCTCAGGGATAGAGTGCTTGCCTGCCATGTGTGAGGCACTGGGTTCGATTCTCAGCACGGCATATAAATAAATTAAAAAAAGGTCCATTGACCAAAAATAAATAAATAAATAAAAGAACAAAATCATATTCTTTGTAGGAAAGTGTATGTAACTAGAAGTCATATGAAATGAAATAAGCCCTACACAGAAAGCCAAGTATTGAATATTCTCTCTCATATATGGAAACCAGGAAATGAAAGCCCGAAAGTAGAAGTGGGACTATTAGGGAAGTGGAAGCAGGAAGGGGGATAGGAGGAGGGAGAGGCATAGGGAAGGTGGATATGATTAAGGCATTATATAAGGACGTGTGGAAATATCGCAGTGAAACATTAATTTGTACAATTACTATGCATTAGTAATGATAATAAAGAATAAAATTAAAATGAATTCAGGACTGGGAGTGTAACTCAGCTGCAGAGCACTTGCCTAGCATGTGTGAGGCCCGGGTTGAATCCCCAACACTGAAAAAAAATAAATATATAAATATTTGAAAATAACAGTGACTTGGTAGACTGAGGCAAGAGGATCATAAATTCAAAGCCACCTGAGCAATTTAGCGAGGCCCTAAGCAACTTCATGAGACCCTGTCTCAAAATAAAAAATAAAAGGGACTAGGGCTTAGTTCAATGGTAAAGCACCCCTGGGTTCAGTCCCAGGACCAATAAATAAATTAATTAAAAATAAAATTATAACTAATTCATCTGGGGCTGTAGCTCAGTGGTAGAGTGTTTGCCTAGCATGCTCAATCCCCAGGACCACAAAAAATATAAACATTAATTAATAAAAATTTAACATCTTCATAGAAACAGTTAAATAATGAGCAGTATTTTAAGGAAATGAATGCGAACCTTTTATACCTATTTTGAATATTTTCAGCTAACAAAAATAATTACAGCTCCAACTTGGATACTTTCTTCAAAGCAATATTTAAATTAGTTTAGGCAATTAATAAAAAGGAAACACTATATTCAGATACTGTGAATTAGGCACAACTTCTGAAATGAGAAAAATCTGTTAAATTTGAGTTAAATTAATTGCAGACATTTGAGGCTCATTTTAAAGATCAAAATTGGTGCTTAAGATTTTCACTATTAATCTCAAACCACTTCTCTAGTCCCAACATGCTTAGGAAATCTTTTTAGAATAGCTCCCAGTGGAATCCTCTTGCTTTATTATCATACTCCAGGATGCTTTTCTTAGTATATTCAATTTTAGCTTTCTTTACTAGAAAGAACCCTTTCTCCATCTCTATAACCACGGGTCTTTCTCACCAGTAGGATGAATACTGTGGCCATGTATTTGGAGAATTTGTAGACACTAGGGTTTTCTTCTCTAGCCTCCTCCTTGGTAACATAGAGCTCTCAGTCCCAAACGTTTGAGTGGCAAAATCCCCTAAGGCTACCTTTTCTTATGCTAATGTATTTTTCTCCACTTGCCTCAATTTGCAAAATATTACTGTTAACCCCTTAGGTGTCTGTCTTCCCACAGCTGGTGTGAAGTGTTCCCTTGTTGAAGGTGCATCAGCAAGTTGCATAATATTACCTCTTCTGGAATGGAGTATTTGTTTTATATTCAGAACAGGGGTAGAAACAAAATAATTCCTTTTGGAAAATCAGTACTTAAGGTATGTCTACTGTGATGTATTTTTCTTATTAAAAAGTTAAAAAAAAAAAAGAACAATACAGAGACCCATATTTCATTTTATATGACATTATAGGTGGGTTTGAATTCCAATAGGCATGTTATCCTGGTGGCCTCCTCCTCCTCTTCCTCCTCCTCCTTCAATATTACTGTAGTGTGTTTACATAATTTAAACTAATTCATCAATTTCCAGCAAATAGACTAAAAATTGGGTTTCATGAGTTTATTGCTATGGCCCCCATGTTTCTGCTTTCTGTGAGGTATCCAAATAATGAGCAACATATTCCATCAAGTTTCCAGGGTCCTTATAATGCTATAGTTCAAAATTCTGTGCAGATAAGAAAACCTTACACCTCAGATGTCACCCTGACTTCCACTTTGAGAGACCTCTGCAGACAAACCAGTCATGCCAGTCCTGAACTGCTGACCTAAATAAAGAACTGGGAGCAAATAGGTTTTGCTTTAAATTGCTTAATTTGTGATGCAGCAGTTAAAAACCAATATAATCTCCATTTTATAGATGGGAAAACTGAGGCATTGTAAAAAAAAAAGTAGTCGGATTAGCATGTGAAAGAGGAAAAAGAGGTAAATAAGAAGCTTTTCAACTGGCCACTTTAGCTTGTTGTAAGCCACATACAACTTTCATTAAGGCCACAGAAGATTTGCCTGGAAAATGAATACTAACGGTCTAATTGATTATTGAAGAAAAAGCAAATTTCTGTTATATTCTCCCTGTACTCTTTCAGGGAAAACATTTTCCTCATTCTTTCTATGAGTCATGATAGCATTAGGATTTTCTTTCAGAGAAAGACCAGAATTTATTTTGTTGAACGTATTGTGTTGGGAATTGCTATGATTTGTGATGGGTAATGAATCTTTCTGATATCAGCTCCTGACCACATTGGTTGATTATTTCTACCAGGGTCTGAAATCTGAGCGAATTCCACCATTCAAGCTACAGAAAAGCTACACCAGAGCTTCCCAAGTCTCCTGCACTCATTGCAGTTTCTGAAATACAATCAAGCTCCTATTTTGCATTTGTATTCACCCTTGGAGTTTTCTAATGCGTTTGCCACTATTGTTAATTATAGGGTTAAAAAGTGAGCTTCCCCCAAGTTAATAGTCCAATTAGCTCTACCACTGGGGGTGGTAGTTCAGGCATTTAAACACCAACAGTATATCTAAATTTCAGTGAAAATAAAAAAGGTAAATAATTGTCTAATAATTATTGAATGACCTGGGAATAGAATAATTGCTAATCTAATGCACAATTAAAATTTCATTTTTTTTCCTCCAGCTACAACTTGGTCTCTCAACAAAGTCATTACATGCAAATCAAAGTAATCTGCATCTCCATCTCAGTATTTCTGGGTAATGCATCCAGATGCACTAGGAGACTAGGAGGTGGTAGACAGGAGTGAGCGATGCTGATATTGTCAGTGTAAAATCAAATACAACAAATTTCAGAGCTAAGTTGCTCAAAGCCATGTGGAACATGGCTTGGGAGCAGACAGCACAATTGCTGACAATAGTCACACCAAGAACTTCTGCAACACCCAAAGAAACTTTCACAGTAGATTCCTATAGCACATAATTTTAGTGCAATTTTCTTTGTGCCCAAACACAGCAGGGACCATATAGCAGGGGTTCCCATATTTAATGAATTATTTCTAACTTTCTCAGTTAAGATTCCTTGATTTCCAATTCCAGTGACTCAGGAGGCTGAGACAGGAGAATCACAAGTTCAAAGCCAGCCTTGGTAACAGTGAGACTCTAAGCAACTCAGTGACACCCTGTCTCTAAATAAAATACAAAAAATAGGATGGAGATGTGGCTCAGTGGTTGAGTGACCCTGAGTTCAATCCCCAGTACACACCTCCACCACCAAAAAAAAGATTCCTTGATTTCCTAGATTTAATCCTAGGTAAATAGATAGCTCCAGATTTCTGGTCTCATTTGCTCTGCATTCTATGCATTTTTGTCAACTTAGTGGAGTTACTCTGGGAATGTTGGGTATGAATAACGGAAAACTATCATTGTCAGTTTAAGGTGATTGAAGGATTTCCCCCAGTGATCTTAAAAAGCCAGGATCAATGGTAGATTTAGAAAACAGATGTCCTGTTTTTTTAATCCACCTGTGCTTGTGAGGTCATAAGATCATGAATAAATTTCTGAATCCTTTGACAATACACCTGAAAGAGTCTAGCTGTGGAATCATCACAATTTTACTAGAATCCATTCTAAGTTAATCCTTTTTTAACTTTCTGTGTCCCTATCATTGCTGAATAATATTTATTCAAAATATACAACATATGCTATTATTAACTTTGAGAAATTACCTTTAAGAAGATTGATTTTTTAAAAAAAGAAAAAGGTGATTACATTTAGATATACACTCGAGACATGTTAAGTCATGAGAAAGTTAGTAACCACCAAGAGGTATTTTTAGCTTTCCTTAATTACCGGATAAAACCACCCAGGCGGCTTCAAATAGCATTTAGTCCTTTTTTCTCATTTCTGTCCACATATCCACATCTTATCAAAAGATGTGAAAATCAGAATGTGTTTCTTTTCCAATTTACCAATAATTGCCTACTAGTCATCTCAATAAAGTATTGTGTTTACTTGAAAGGCCAGGTCATTTAGGGTTGGGATGCCTAGTAGAATATGGCTATGCTATGAACTACCCAAAGGCATTATTCTTTTTTAAACTATTAATCATATTTTATTATTTTTTTAAATTTGTTTTTGAACTTGTACATAAAATATTGTACATATTAAAGGGGTACCCTGGAATATTTCAATACCCAATTAATATATGCATTATGTAATGTTGAAATGAAGTTAAACAAATTTATCTCCTCAAACATTTACCTTCTTTTTTTTGTTTTGTTTTTTATTTTTTGTATTTTGTTTGGTACTGGATACTGAACTCAGGGTTGCACTACCACTGAGCTACATCCGTGGCCCTTTTTTTAAAAAAAATGTTTTTATTTGCCCTAATTAGTTGTCCATGACAGTAGAATACTACCGTAGCCCTTTTTTATACAGGGTTTTGCTAAGTTGCTGAGGCTGGCCTGAAACTTGTGATCCTCCTGTATCAGCCTCCTCCAAATTCACAGGAATTTCAGACATGCACCACAGTACTCAGCTTACTTTTTCATGGAGAAAAATTTCCAGGTCCTTTCTTCCAGATTTTTGAAATGGATAGTATATTGTCATGATTGATAGTCACCCTCTTTTACAACAGCACACTAAAACTCCTTGCTGCTCTCTAGCTGTGGCTTAGTATCCACTGATCAGCCTTAGCCATCCCTCCCTTTTCCCACTCAGTCGCTGGTCACCACCATTCTACTCTATGAGATCAACGTTTTCAGATTCCACATAAGAGTGAGAATGTCCAGAGCTCATCTTTCTGTGCCTGGCTTATCAGAGTTCACTATTCCTCGTGGAATTGCCCCAAACACAGGGCAGAGGGTGCAGATCCATGGGACCTGGCCGGCCACCTTGCTGTTTCCATGGCCTGTTAGAGAAAGGAAGAATCAAACCTAAAATTTATTTTCTGGAGGTTCCGATCCAAGTGAGATTTCAGGAGGAGATGACTTCCTTCACAGTTTATTTGAAGAATTCCATAGAACCAAGCTTTATAAAAAGGAGTAAAATATAACCCTGTGTAGAAGGAGGCTAGTGGTATGAATACACTATTTTCAAAGTAGTGAAGGGTTCCTCCTCCTTCACAGATGGGCAGCATGTGTCACTCCCTAAGAGCTTCCAGGGGAATCATGAAATGTATTATTTTATCCAGCACTTAAGGATGAAAGGTGATAATGCAATTATTTTTATATTAAACCACAAACTGTTAGGGATGCAAATAACTACAAGAAGTAAAAAGTGAGAACTAAACACATGCCCATCTGGGAAAGAACATGCCTAATTTTAGAAAAGCTATTTTCTATTTTGCTTGGATAACTTGACTTGAAAGGGAAGCATTATTATCTTTTCAAAATCTTCTATATTGATAACAACATCTGGAGATTAGGATTTTTAATGAGATTCAAAACTGGCTGTTTTTATAATTGTTCTAAATGAACCAAAGGCAAATGAAAATTTGGGGGTGGAAAAGAAACCCAGAAATTCTGAAATATGTTTTTAGATATTATATATTCTTAGCAACTCCAACTGTTAATGCTTTTTTCTTTTTCCCCAGGTGAACTTGAAAAAGGGGAGGACATTTTGGTACTGCATAAGTTAGGCTGGGATAAGGAAAGGTTTGGCTTGGTGAGACTTTACTCTTTTCTCCCCCCCGCCCCCAATCCCCTGCAAAATATCAGTGGTTGTATTTGATATGTTTTAAAGGGTTATAAAATGCATATTAAATAAAAAATTCAAAAATAACCATTACCAAGGTATTTGAACATCAAAGGTATGGGTGGCACCTTTTAACAATTTATTTTAACATTATAAACAAAGTAGACTGTGCGCAAACAAGGCCAAGTGGGAAACTGGGAGAAAACTAAGAGCACCCTGAAGACGGACACCCATTCCTTACCAGAGAAAGCAACCAGAATTGACCTAGTTGTCTAGGACTTCACTTTATGGAAGATTGACAACAGAAATGAGTATGCTCCTCAGCAGCTCCAATCTAATATTTAGATCTTTGTCTGTTGTTTCATTTCCTACATCTTGTACTTCCCTCGAATTCCATGTCCTAGGCTGAAAATCTGGGCTGTACCATTAACTAGCTGTGTGGTCTCAGGCAAAGAATCTTACCTGTCCATACCTTAGTTTCCTCATCTGTAAAATAGAGATAATTCCTTATTAAATACTCATCACTTGTAGCTGTTTTTATATTTGTCTTCTCTGAGTAAAACCATGGTGAGGAAAATGTCTAATAAACCAACCAACCTTGGATGAGCTTATCCTACTGGCCATCAAGAAATTAAATATCTCATCAGAAATCTGTTCAAATGTCCATAAAACTGTCCCAAAGAAGCCCTCCTAGTTCACAACAGTGGAATTTGTGGCAGTTAAAAATGAAGCAGAAATATCAAAACCTCAAATTTTTTAGTTACTATATCACATATGATATATTGATGGATTTTCCAGGTTCCCCTGGGATTTTTAGCAGTTATTATAATGTGCAATGTATTGGTTGTGATATATGTTAAGAAAAATTGATTTAATGTTGTCTTGAGATCATATCAATGAAGAGTTAGTGCTTCAGAACAGTGTGACATCATTTCTGTGGGAAAAGCAAATGACTTAAATCATTTTGTCATGAGGTCAGAGTGCAGGAGCAGAAAACGGGCATCAGGAGGCCTGCTGACCCTGCTGAGGTTTGGGTTGAAGAAAGGCCAGGGGAGAAGAAGCACACCAGCCAGGAGGCAGGTTGAATTGTTTTAGTTGTCCTCCTAGATTCTTGTAGAGACAACATATATAGTTTGGCAGAGATCAGATCCATTTAAACAAAAAAATCTATTGCTGTTAAATATGAAATAATTACAAGAACAATGGTCTTTCCTCGCCAATACACACATGCATCATTACAGCATCGTAACCCACATAACAGTGAGGAGGAAATAGCTAAACACAAAAAAAATTCAGAAGAGAAATCTGATCTTGTGGTTTTTTACTGACCTCTAAAATGTGGGAGGAATTTTTCAGGTGTCACTCAGCATGGAAGTTATTATCTTCCTGCCAAAAGCCAGATGATCTATAGAAACCCTCCTCCTGCCCCAAATAGGAGAGACAGTTCCCAGGTAGGGGGCAGCTGCCCCAGGCATTTTACCAGGAGTTTATTGAAGGTGGCTGAGCTTCCTTTGCTGCCTGTCTTAGACCTGCAGCAATAAATTAAGAAAAACAGCTGTTAGAGCTATAAAAATCTAGTAGATGAAGGTCTGAGCTTAACATCAGAGTTCTGAGCATGGAGTGAGAGACACTGAGGAGTGTCTGCAGTCAGACCAAAACAAGAATTGAACATTTTTTAATTTGCACTATGATGGGACCGGGAAGGGTGAGGTATGTAGAGATGATGTACAGAAAGGTGAGTCCTAGAGAAAGAACAAGAAGTGGACTGGGACACTTCCTAAGTGGCCCCACACTGGAGAACTGACCAACTCTGTCGTGAGGCTGACCTGGGTTAAGATCACCCCTCTAACAGCCTGTGTGTATGTGGGAGCATGTTTGCATGTGTGGCATGTATGTTTATGTGTCAGTTTAAGTGTCAATTATACATCAGGTCTGATTGGTTGGAAGTACCTGCCTGAAGTTGTGGGGTGATAAGGAATCAAAATCTGAGTCTAAACTCAAAGAATGTATTTTGATCTTCCTTGGATAACAACAGAAGGGGAAGCACAAGTTAGATATGCAGAGGAAGATTAGCATCACCAGTGACAAAAACCAGTCTTAACTGGTAGGTAGTTGTAGATAGTTCTTTGCTAATATGTATAGTCATTCTCAGTGACTATGTGTATGGTCATTCTTAGAATCATTTTGTTCTCATAATAGAGCTCCATGTCCAAGGAATTCTTCAAAGCGTCATTCCAGCTTGTTATCTGAGACAGGTAGATCCTTGGAAACAATTAATGTTAAAGTGCCAGGACCAAGAAAGTGTGCAGATGATCAGCACACTTGTGATCATCTTATAACATATGCCAAACAATACCAGTCTGAGTGTGTGAAAAGCTGGGGCAGAAAATCCCTGTGTGGTTCACAGTAACTGCCACAGAAATCCAGAGGATACTGTTACCAAGCAAAGTCCCATTAAAAGTTATCTGTGAGACACTAAGAAGAGAAACTGAATCAATACCTTGCTGGAAAGCTAACTCCCAGCAACCATCTCTTTTGGAGTCTCAGCTTGCTTTAAAAACTAAGGAATGCTTGGTTGCACTTCTTTTAAGCAGAAAAAGGGATCTTTAAGTTAAAGATGAAGACGGAGGAGAGGCCATACATGCTCAGATGGTCAAACAGGTTGAAGACTATGTGGAAGCAGGACATCCCCAACCAAAGAGAAGCACCCAGGCAAGCAGAGTTTTGGGCTCTATTCGAACTGACTGCTTTGCTTTGGGGCCATACTCTCCTTGCTGGTGGCCAGTTTGATATTTAACCAAATATCAGACTTCATCATTATTGCCCAAGTGCAATAGCATACAATTTAACATTATGTTTCAGGGTGTTCATTCTGTTTCAGTGATACTGAGTAACATGAAATACAATTCTGGCACAATGGCTCAGGCCAGTAGCTCTAACCACTCAGGAGGATCACTTGAATGCAGGACCAGCCTGGGCAACATAAAACAGAAACAAAACAAAATGAAACAAACTAAAAAACAGAAAAAAAGAAAAGCACATGTGTGTGAGCAACCTCCCCACACACACACACCAAAAAGAAAAAAAAAAATATCAGTATTAATAGCTGAAATTTGGATGTCAACCATTTGCCAGGCATCATGCTTAGTGCATTCCTGTGTTCTCATATTTAATCTTTGCAACATAATAATAATATTAAACATATATAGAGCCCCTTACATGCCAGGCACTATTTCTGACACCTCATAAATATCAATTTGTTTAGTGCTAATGACGGCCCAAAAAGGTAAATATTAAGATTTCATAATGAGGGGCTGGAGTGCTTGCCTAGCATATGTGAGGCACTGGGTTTGATTTTCAGCACCACATGCACAAACAAACAAATAAACAAACAAAGGTTAAAAAAAAAGATTTCCTAATGAAGAAACAGAATCACAGAAGAACTTAATGAAGGTCATGCACTGCTAGGCATTGGTAGAACCAGGACAGGAATTGAGGTGATCCTGTGATGTGGGCCTCCCAGTACTGCCAGGTGGAGATGGGGGAACAGGGACACAGAGAAGTGAACTCATTTGTCCAAAATCACAGAGCTAGACCCAAATCAGAGTCTAAATTCCAAGACTGAGCTCCAAACCATTCTCCTGAATAGCTGAAGTTTGGTTTAGACAAAGCAGACAAAGGTTTTTCTGGGTTTTTTGTTTGTTTTTTGCTAACCTTTACCACAAGGGACTGTACTACACTGCCTTAAGAATTTGAAGAACTCTGGTTATTGCATAACTGACACATTCAGTGTTCAGACAATGCAATCAGCTTGCCTAGAAATAGATACCTGAATTCTCAGATTCTCATTCCAAAATCCTTTGCATTCTCTTCCATTCCCAGAGGAGTCTGTGGGCACATGCCTGCGTCCACATCACCTAAAGGAAATCAGACAGGGTTTCTAAGAATCATCTGACTGCATACCCTGAATTACTGACACACAGGCATACACAACTCAGTGGCTTTCAAAGATTCCCTTGACTCCTGTTTGGGCTGTGTGGATTATGTCCCACACTTTCTTCCTCCTTGACACCACCCACTTACAGAACAGTGCTTGGAGGAGGGAAGAGTGTGCAAATGCCTCTGCATACATGTGACTCGGAATGCATCCCAAAACCAAGTCCAAATGCTTCAGGATTATCCATCACTTTCATTTTCTTCACACCTCCCCTCTCTTGTATTAAGAGGGATAAGGGGGTGGGTGCTGCAGTAACAAGAACATTTATTCACACTAGAATCCCATTGCTTCTCCATAAGAGATCAAGTACCTGACATAGTCTGTGGAAGCCAACCTAGAGATAACTAAAGTCACAAACAATATGCTACATAGAGCATAAATATAAGGGCAATACCTTGATATGAAAGCCGCTCTCCCGTCTTGATTTGTTAATGAAATTATAGTCTTGTATCCCCCAACCAACTCCACCAACGTACTCGTGTTTATATTTTGCTGGCCAGCTTCTATTTGGGGCAGGCCTCCATAAATATCCGAGATCTCCAGTTTTTTCTAATACTGGACGCTTTTCTCCTATATAGGCAGTGTGCTGTTGCACTTTAGGCAAATGATCCTTTACATAATCTGGACCTTAAAGAGAGGAAAAAAATTATATAGAAATGTTTATTCCTCCTACTTTATGCCAAGATGCTTTTATTTTAATGGTGGAAATAATAATAGTCATTGTTTACTATGTTCTTAAGTGCTCTTATAAGCCTTTTAGATATATTAATTCAATTAATCCTTATTAATTACCAAATGAGATAGGTTGAATTATTTTCCCCAGATGGGGAAAGTAAGGCACATAAAGACCAGTTGCTTATCTAGAGTCATAGCTAACAAGCTCTTCATACCCAGAGAGGCTGCTTTAAAAGTGGGGCTCCTAATGACCCCACTAAACTGTTCTGTTTCATATAGACATGTTTGATATGCAAGAATTCCTCACACATGCCACATATTCAGGGTGTAGGTCTTCAGACATTGGGGTGTTTGGACATATAAAATCTGAAATGAGAAGATATTCCCCAAATGATTTTAAATCAATTGGAAATTGAGAAAACTACTAGATGAAGCCATTATAACAGATGATGAGCAAAGTCAGGGTGTTTAATAAACATTGGTATTTAAAGGGTAAGGCAATGAACAAAAATGATCGATAAAATATGAAAGTGGATAAAGCAGGGAAAAATCAGAATTCTGGGAAAACATCACTTAAACGTGGTTCTTGGAGTCCATGATGTGAACATGATGAAGGGGAGCTCAGTCTTTCTGAAAAGATGGTACTGATGACAAAGAGGCAATGGAGTCACTAGTCCAGGAAAAATTTTGAAAATTCCAGAACCAAAATGGGTATAAGATTGTACAGGTCTATCAGGGACACAAAGAAGGAACTTCCTTTCTGTTTTCAATCCAAAAGTTCACCAAAGACCTTGAAGGCAAAAACTGCATGGAGGTCATCTTCCAGGTTCCCCAGGCCACATGGTGGCTCCTTTCATTTGTCTCTCAGATTAGGGAGCTGGGCATCTGCAGGGAGCACAAGATGGGCAGGGGCTTGGACTCACTGCCCCTGCCACATGGCCCAGGTGTTCCTGTGGGATGGTCAAAGTGCTGTTGAGTCTGTGATTAGAAGAGACATCTCTGCTTTCCAGGCAGATTGCAGACATGAGAACTGCTCAGACACATGATTTGGGCAGGTGTTTTCACAGCTTCCTAATCACCATTGCTCCCCAGGATGCACCGAGTATTCACCGGGTAGCTAATTTCCCCTGATGAACACTTTGTAGCATCAATTTTATTTGCTTCAGGTTTTCACTTAGATCTAACTGCTCTGATGCAGAACTGTCAGAGTATGAAAAACTGCTCTTTCCATCTGACAGATGTTGAAGTCTCATCTATACGACTCCCATGATAGAGACATGTTCGCAATCTCTTCTAAACAGGGTGAAATACAGAAGAACTGTGTTAGTCTTACTGGAATTTAGGCCAGAGCATTCCCAAGTTTCCTCAAATACTGATCCCGTGAGTGTATCATGAAGGTGTATGGGAAGGGAAGAGGCTTCATGGTCAAATACATTTAGGAACACTGCCTTTTATATATTCACAGCCTGCAAAATCATATTCCAAGTTCTGAGAGGCCTCTGATAAGCAAACCTGTTTATAATTATGTAATCTAGAGTTTCCAAATTTGATTTAAACATTGATTTTTTTTTTCTCCATCAGGTTACCTATATGCATCCTACAGACATGGAAAGATTTGGGGAAATAATGACCCTCTGTATGTTTCAGTAGTTGTTAAAATTTTGTCACCACACATAGTTATAAAAGTGAAGATAAGTGTATATCTGTAGTTCCTCAGTTACTCTGTGGACTGCCATAATTTTTTTAAAGTTATTATTTGCCATTTGTTTGGATTCATTTTTACTGCTATAACAAAATATCTGAGACAGGGTAACTTATTAAGAACAGGAGTTTATTTATTCACAGTTCTGAAGGCTACAGAGTCCAAGTCAATATAGAGCAGGTTTGGTCTCTGGTGGGGGCTGCTGTCTGATTTCAAGATGGCACCTGGTTGCAGCATTCTCATCTAGCAGGAGACAGGAGGGCAAGCAAGCTGCACACTGCCAGGTGATGCCTCTTTTACAAAGGCTTTAATCTCATTCATGAGGGAGGACTCCTAATGACCCTCTTAAAGTACTCATTTCCTAGTACTGTCACATTGACCCTTATGTTTCAACACCTGAATTTTGGAGAGACACATTCCAACCATAGCACCAGCTGAACCCAAAACACTTAGCATTAGAGTGTGCAGTGGAAACTGCACATGTTCTGCAACCTCTGTGTGTGTGTGTGTGTGTGTGTGTGTGTGTGTCCAAGCAGGGTGCTTCATGGCTGAGGTTGAGTCATTAAACTTCATGAAGCCTCTACCTCCTCTGTTATGCTTTAGAGATGCGCAATGCAATGTGCACAGCACAGTACCTGGCTCACAGACTCCTGCCTCACAGTCTTCCTGGGGAGACCCTGCCTTGGCCTTGTAAATCATGTAGCTGACTCAGGTACCTGCCTATGAAGCACAGGCATGAGTAGGTTATGGTAGAGGTAGACACCCCATGGTCACAGCAGGTCTCTGGCAGCTACTCCAGGGTTTCCTTAACCAAAAGGTCCCCATATCACTACCCATAGCAACACCCAGAAACTCTGTATTGTTTGAATATAAATAGTATTCTCCAAAGGTCCTTGTGTTAAAGCCTTGGTCCCCAGGTGGCGCTATTGGGAAGTGATGTGGACCTTTCTGAGGTGGAGCCTAGTGGGAAGACCCACCTGGGGGATGAAGATGTACCTTCAAAGGGGATTTGGGGACTCTGGTTCCTTAGTCTCTCTTCACTTCCTGACTCATGATGTGAGCAGTTTTCTCTGACGTGTGCTCCCAACTATTGCCACTCATCCCTTATCAAGGGCCAAATTAATAGGGCCACCTGATATTGGACTGGACCTTCCAGAACTGTGAGTTAAATAAACCTTTTCTCTTTTTAAGTTACTTGCCTTGGATATTTTGTTATGGTAACATAAAGCTTACTAGTACATATGGTTTCTCAAATAAGACAGCTCTGCAGGCATTTGGTTTTAATAACCCACTTTTTCACTTCCAAACCTCATTCTTCAGAACCTAGATTCTGCTGGATTGGATTCCCTGATTAAAAGTAAAATTTCCAATTCATGCCAACTTTTTGTCTTGTTATTTTTCCCTTAACAAATATCATCTTTGTTTAATTGACTACTGTTTCTATATCCCTCAGAATGTTTCTAGTGTTTCTTCATCCTGCAGCAAGTTTTCTTGGACATTTCATCCTCTTCTCACAAACTCAAGCCCTCATTTGCCAGCAATGAAGTTGGCTACTTCTAGGTTAATAAAAAAAAAAAGAAAAGAAAAAATATTCATTTTCCATCTTCTTTGAAGTTTTCCTTCATGTCTGAACACCAACTCTAGCAGGATGACCTTTAGGAATAATACTTAAAGGAAGTTGCTGTTACTTAATGTTAGTCACTCAATCCTGTTACTCTATTATAGTAGCTTCAACGTCATGGGGAAGGAAATGTACTCCCATAAAAATCTGTACCACAAATAATGGTTCAACATTTCTCTATTTTCATGCCTTGCAAAAAAAAAAATGATTTCAAGGACAGCAGGCAGATCCGCTTCCACTCTCATCTCTCTGTGTCCTCAACTTGCTCACTTACCTCTGAAATGCCACATTTGCAGTTTGGAATGTGGCTGTGGGTTTTTTGGTTGTTGCTGTTGTTTGGTTGATTGGGGGGCAGTGTTTTTTGTTTTGTTTTTTCTATTTGTGTGTGCATGTCTGTGTGTGTGTGTGTGTGTGTGTGTGTCCTGGGGAGGGAACCCAGAGCCTCCTGCATGATAAGCACTCTACCACTGAACTACAACCCCAGCTAAGAATGTAGTTTCAAACTCAACCAATATCGGTAGAAACCTTTGCATTGTCTTATGCTGGCTTTGTGACCTGGGAAAATTTATCTGTGTCTCTGCCTCCACAGTGTTACCTGTGTTACAGCATTGTAGGAATGAGAGGAGAGAATGTGTTTTATTTAACAGAGTACTTAGCTGAGAACCTGGCATATAAGCCATACCTAATAGCATTATATGGGTTTTATTGTTGTAGTTTCTTGTTTTTTTACGTTTTTTTAGTTGTCAATGGACATTTACTTACTTATTTATATGTGGTGCTGAGAATCAAACCTAGTTCTTCACGCATGCTAGGCAAGCGCTCTACCATTGAGCTACAACCCCAGCCCTATTGTTTGTTTTTTAACTTGAGACTTAGAGTTTTTTGTTTCTTTGTTTATATCTTGGGAGCTTTCACTAATGAATGACATTTCTTATTGTGAATGGATTTCAAATCCTTTCTTCAGAGCTGTTTAAGATCTAGAGTCAGCAAACTTTTTCTGCACATGGCCCAAGAATGAATTATTTGGGCTTTTCTGGCCATAAAATCTCTGTGTCAGTTATTCAATCCTACCCCTAAAAGGCAAAATCAGTCATAGATAATATGTAAACAAATTAGCACAGATAAGACTTTATGGACACTGAAATTGTAATTTTATATGCTGTGAAATATTATCTTTTGCTCTTCTACTCAAACATTAAAAAAATCAAAAACATTCTTTGCTCATAAGGCCTACAGAAATGGGTTGCAGAATGAATTTGATCCAGGAACTCTAGTTTGCCAACCTCACAGATGGTGGTCACTGAAGATGTAGATGCCAGAGGCAGGAAAGAGCACAGGTAAGTGGAAAACCCTACCACAGTAGGGTTTTCAATAAACTTCATCTCCTTCCAACATTTGAAGGTCCCAGCTGTAAAGTGTAGAAATCTTAGAAGGAAAAAATCCCACCTCTGAAACAAATGTCTCTTTCCAACATCTCTGCCTTTTCCTTGTCTCATTTAATTTGTTCATTCATTTGTTCTTTTGCTGATTTATTCGTGCATTCTGCAAATACTGTGAATAGATACTGTATATCACTCACTGTACTGTATGCTGGGAATCTAGTAGTGAATACAGCAGAGGTCCTGCCTTCGTGGAAACTTACATTCTCTTTGAGAAACAGGCAACAGAAGGAAACCATCCTTCATTACTTTCTTCTGAAAAATCAAAACAACCTCCTGTTTAGTCTCGATTCTGGGTTTTCTCCTTTCTAATTGGGCTGTGTATGTAGCTCAGTGGCAGCACACTTGCTTAGCATGCAGGAGGCCTTGGGCTTGATCCCTAGTACCCACACCCACCAAAAATAAATAAATAAAAAAGTCTAATACATCTTGCAAGAGGCCTTAAACTTTTCTCATTAAGACAAATTTTACAAAGATTATTGAGATTATTATAAATGCTTCCTTTTCTGGAAAACATCTTAAATCAAAATGAGACACTCATATACTGCCTTCATAGTAGCTTTATTTAATTTCAGTTTTCTTTTCAACATCACATTTAATGGATCTTCTCTCCATTTGTGAGCTTCTAGAAGGTAAGGACTATATCTTATTTATCTCTGTTAATTCTTAATTGCCAGCACAGTGCTCTGAACATAGGAGATCCACATAAGAAATACAAATTGAATGGATAAGCAAATCATTAATTGAATAAATGAATTAAAGAATTCCATCATAAGACTGAAGATATATAAACTCATGTTGGAAAGATGTAAATGCTTCTTTAAATAATGAGCAATTTAATTTTCAGAACTGTCTTAAATTCTTCCATTCTGGACTTTTATGTAAGACACAGAAGGGTAAAGTCAGAAGAACTGCTTTTCACTACATTCAATCATTCATTCATTCATTTATCTATTTATAATATCAGCTTTATTGAGCTTTAATTCATATAATTCATTTTTGTCCATAAAAATCATACAGACTTTAATATTGCAATTGTGTTCTGAAATGTGTGAAGACAAACCAAGAATTGCATAACAAGTTTCATTTAATATGACTGAATTAACAATACAAGTACTATCTGATTATGGACAATCTGAAAATATTACTTCACCAGATAACAACTAAAATGTCAAAGCCAGTTACCAACCAAAATGGCATACAAAGTAGTCCAAAGAATTTAACCACTGTGTTAGTTAGCTTTCCATCCCTGCAACCTCACACTAACAACCTGAAGGAGGAAAGACTGGTTTTTGGCTCATGGTTTCAGAGGTTCCGGTTTGTGGTTGGCTGGTTCCATTGCTCTGACCTCAGGATGAGACACATTATGGTGGAAGACATGGTGGAAAAGGACTCAGCTCCTGGCAGCTGGTATGCACAGTAGGGAGTGGTGGGGAATCAGGGAGGTAGGAAGGGACCCGGCACAAAATATAGTCCTCTAGGGCACACTGCCAGGGACCTACTTCCTTCAACCATGTCCCACCTGCTCACAGTTTCTACCACCTCCCAGTACTATAGTCAGCTATCCATGGCTTAATCTACATATGAACCAAGGGCCCTCATGGTTCAATGACTTCCCAAAAGCCCTACTCTGAACCTTGCTGCATTAGGGACCAAACCCTCAACACAGAATATTTTGGGGGACCCTTCATATCCAAACCATAATAACCATCCTCCAGAGAGTCTGTCTACATAAACCTGACCTTGACTAACCAAGTAATTGTCCATTAAAAGTCACAAATTTATTTTAAAATTATTAAGACATTTAAACAGTCCAGATGTGCTATATATTTTTAAATTTGCAAAACAACATAATTTCCATAATGCTAGGCCTATGGTTATCAGTTGGGGGTGATTTTGTCATTCAGGGTCCCTGACAACAACAACTGAAGACATTTTTGTTTTTTCAACTAGGGATGATTGCTCCTGTGGCCCAGTAGGTAGAGACCAGGGATGGTACAAAACACCCTACTACACACAGCAAAGTTTTCCTCCCTCTAACAAAGAATTGCCTGACCCCAAATGGCAATAGTCTCAACATTAAGAAACCTGTTTTAAACAGTCTAGAGCACAATGTAACACAAAATACCATCTAACTAACTGACTGACTCACACATTGGTTATCATAGTATTTACCCAATGATAGCAAGAAGGCTACCGCTGCAGCATTATATAGGCATTGAGAGAACTTAGAAATAAAATAGAATCTCAACCAATTCTAACAAGTCCAAGCTTAAGGTGTTAATTATAAAAGTGATATTGGTTGGGGCTAAGGGTGTAGCTCCATGGTAAAGTGCTTGCCTAGCATGCACTTTACCCTGGGTTCAATCTCCACCATCACAAAGAAGAGAAAAGAAAGATACACATCTTTATAATACTGGTGACTTCTCAGAGTTTTTGTGGGATGTTAAGTGAAAAAAATGTTTTTTTAAGAGCTTAGAACAGACACTGGAACTCAGTGAATTCACTGACATGTACAGTTTAGTGAGGAATGTGTCTTCCAATATGGAACCCAATATTTAACAGAAACTAGATTTCTTACAAAGTTAGCAATTCACCTTCACCAGCTCCATCTTCTGGACATAAAAGATTCCTGTTACAAAACCTGCCTTGCCAGGGGTGGTGGCACACATCTGTAATCTCAGCAGCTCAGGAAACTGAGGCAGGAGGATTGTGAGTTCAAAGCCAGCCTCAGCAACTTAGCAAGGGTCTCAGCAACTTATGGAGACCCTTTCTCTAAATAAAATATAAAAAGGTCTGGGGATGTGGCTCAGTGGTTCAGTGGCCCTGGATTCAATCCCCAGTACTCCCCCCAAAACAAAACAAAAACCCCAGCCTCTTCTAGAGCCATGTCATTATCTTGCTGTGATTTAGAAAGTGTCTTATCTTCATCTGACAGATCATTCTCACTGGAGCTCCAGGTTCTATGTGTAAGCCCACTTGTGCTCTCAGATGAGATAATTCTTTCTAGGGCCAAGGGGATGATTCAAGATGGTTTTCTGCAAGTCTTCTTTTCAGGTGTTAATGAGAGAAGTGGTTCCTGAAATCCTTCTCCACACCTGAGCCATGCTTCAGAGAGGAACCTGCTGTCTCCACTATCCTGAGACCTCCTCTTCTGACCTGCAGTGGTCTCTGTCCTGGAAAAGATGGGTACTGTATACCCCAATTCCTTTTTCTCTATAGGGAACCGCAATTTCAATGACAGGATTCTCATCTGAAACCAGAGGCCACAAGGAAGTAGAGCAATTACTTTCAGTTCCTAAAAAAAAGACCTGTCAACCCAGAACTGTATATCTAGCAATGTTTTTTAGGAACTTGGGGGAAATAAAGACATTTTCAGACAAAAAAAATTCAAATTATTCATCACTTAATAAACTTTAAATAAGTTCTCAGAAATAAAATGTTAAAAGAAAATAATCTTGAGACAGCAAGATGTACATTTATTTTTAATAGAGGCAGAGAGGACAAAAGTTCATTGTAATGTTACTTCATTCTATAAGGCCAATCCTACATCTCTGGCCTCATGAGGCCAATCCTACATTTCAGTGACCAAAATGAAGTATAACAAGGAAATAAATCAAAAGGAATCAAGTGGAATGTGGAAATGGATATTTTAATAAGTGTGTTTGATAATCTATTGACAAACATAGGCATAATTTGGCCATTGCAGATGTGCAATGCAGAACAGCTTGTCAGGGGAATCAAGCCAAGGCAAGGGTCAGAGGGCAATGCTGGGAATGTGGAACTATGAAATGAACTCTAATGGGCACATCTGACACATGGATGTAGGGCACAAAAGACGATGATGTTAGAGACTAAATGCCTCAAGTACTCATGTGACTAAGCCTCTCCAATTCTAATAGTGACCACAGAATTGACTCACGGACTGGAAAATTTTTAAATGCTGCATTTAATTCAGTCAGTGCAATTATGCAATGGGCCTCCAAATGTTGACAAAACTGAATGACTTGCCTTGTCAAGTTTCTGAATGAGCCAAATGAGCATCAGGCAGAAACTTCCTTTGTAAATGCATCAGTTTTTTTCTCAAGTGATAAACGTCTTTGTGGATTACCTGAAATCCTTAGAGGCAGGAGTTTCTAGTCAGAATGCTTCCAATAATCCAAAGGGATTACTCTATCAGTAAGATAACTGATGTGATAATTTAATTATGCATTGAATTATAGATTGGAGTTTGGAGTTATAAAGTATTAGAGAATCCTCATGATGGCCTATGCCTGGAATCCCAGCAACTTGGGAGGCTGAGGCTAGAGGATCATAAGTTTCAGGACAGCCTCAGCAACTTAGCAAGACCCTAAGCAACTTAGTGAGACTGTCTCAAAATTAAGAGTAAAAGGGGTTGGGAGTGTAGCTCAGTGGTGAAGTGTGGAATGCCCCTGGATTCAATCCCCAGTACCAAAAAAAAAGATACAAAAGAAGAAAGAATACAACTGGTGCTTATGCACAGTTCAACCAATGGTTTAAATCATATTGGTAGCACCCTATTAAGTACCCAGTGCTAGGTCATTGTGAACAAAGAGCAATATGACATAAGGCCTCTGTTTTTCTGATTTTCCATACAATCTAAAAAAGACCATGCTTATCACCTTTAGGACACATTTTCTACTTTTTATAACAGACATTCATTGAAACTTTAAAGTATAGTTTGATCTGTTTCATGCACATGCTGAGATTTCCTAGATGTTTCAGGAGTGTATGATTTGTCTGCTTGTCAAGCCAACCTTTGTTGGTCCCCTTTAGGAATTTGCACTATCCCATTTTCTTTGTAGTTCCGGTAGTATTTTGTGCAGTGCCGAACATTAAGCTTATGCTTAGTGTTATGTTAGGATATGAGGTGTCCCACAAAAGCTCCAGTGTTAATGCAGAATGTGAAATGATCAGGTTATGAGAGCTCTCTGACCATTGAACTTGAATGAATGGGGTAGTAACTGTACACAGGAGGAGCATGGCTGCAGGAAGTTAGGTCACTGGGGGCATGACTTTGGGGTTTATATTTTCTCCCTGGCCCCTTGAAGCTCTTCTCTGCTTCCTGGATGTCATGAGCTGAGCACCTTCCTTCTGCCATGATGTTCTGCCTCATCTCAGACCCAGAGTGATGGAGCCAGACCACCATGGACTAAGACTTCTGAGACTGTGAGCCAAAATAATCTTTTTCTCCTCTAAATTGTTCTTGTCAGGATTTTGGTCACAGTGATAGAAATATGACTAATACATTTGGTAATACTTGTTGAAAAAAGAACTATATCATTAAAGTTGCTCATGTGATCCAAAAATATAAAATTCTACATTTTTCTTGTTGAGTAAAGAAAGAAGGCAGGATTAAAAATTTTCTACAAATTCCAAGACTGATGGATTCTAAAACTGATGGATTATCTTGATAAAACTTTGCAACCAGGTGGCTCTTCACATACCTATCTCACCAGAAGAGGAGATGGAAGTAGAATATAGATCATGTTCTAATATTGTTTTTGACTTAGAATCTTATTAGTACAAATAAGCATGATAGAGCCTTTTTTGTTTGTTTGCTTTTGCAATATTGGGAATTGAATGCAGGGGCTCACATGGTCTAGCCAAGTGCTCTACCACTGAACTGCACCCTCAGCCCTTTTTCTTTTTACCTTTTATGTTGAGACAGGGTCTTGCTAAGCTGCTCAGCCTGGCTTCTAACTTTTGATCTTCCTGCCCCAACTTCTCAAGTAGCTGGAATTAAAAGTGTGCACCACCACATTGGGCATAGTCAATTTTATTCTAAGATACTCTTGTAATTCATGTGATGAGGTTCTCAACATTCCCATTTAAAAAAAAAAAAAAGATATGGCATTGCCATTAAAAACAAGTATACACACACAAAGACCTGAGTGTGTAAAACTAATAAAATCTCATTACTCTAAGTAAAAGGACATTCATTGCAAAATGGATTAAATAATAAAGGAGAATTGTGTTACATAATAAGACATTCTGGTGTAGGGAGGAATCCAGGGTTGCTTAATTCAGGAGCTTGATGGTGTTTTCGAATCATAAGTTCTTTCCACCTGAGCATGATGCATCCTCTGTCTTCAGGTGAGCTCCCCTTGAGACCCCCCAAGCAGGCTATTACAGTGCCAGCCTTCTGTATTATGCAAATACAAAAATTTCCAACAGGGTGTGTGTGTTTGTTTTGTGGTGCTGGGATCAAACCAGGGCCTTGTACATGCTAGGCAAGTGCTCTACAACGAAGCCCTGTGTATCTGTTTTTAATCAGCAGGGAAGCACTTCCTAGAAAGCCCCAAATAAATTTCTCTCTCATTTTCTTTGCCAGGATTGAGTCATTCATCTCTTCCTAAAACCAAACTGGCAAGAAGATTGGGATTTCAGTGACTGGCTTGCATGAATCAGAATTTAATCCTGAGTCATGTGAGGTCAATGTAGATACCCACATAAAAAGGAGGCTCTCTAAAAATGGAGAAGGGTACACTGACTTCTGGATTATCAGCTACAAATCATAGAGGGAAACACTTTATGGGAAACACACACATTGAGAATGAGTTTGACTGCTATGTTTCAGTCCATTTTTAAGACCACATGAAGCTGGACACAGGGGCACACACCTGTAATCTCAGCTCCTTGGAAGGCTGAGGCAGGAGGATCTCAAGTTCAAAGCTAGGTTCAGCAACTTAGGAAGACCCTGTCTCAAAATAAAAAAAATAGAGAGAGCTGGAGATATGGCTGAGTAGTAGAGCACCCATGGGTTCAATGCCCAGTAACACAAAAACAAAAAAACATGAAATTATTTGAAGCCACTAATTTTTTTCTCCTTTGGTTCTTAATTGCTTGCTAAAATATAATTTGTTTGCTATTTGTACTATTGTACTTGAGGACAAGGATTTCTATTGCAATACAGAGACATCATCTTTTCCAAAGGCAAGGGAGAGAGCAATTTACAGGTAGGTGTTCCTCAATAGTTGAACTCTTTGATCAAGAGCAGAGGCCAACAAACTTTTCTGTAAAGAACCAGAAAACTCTGTATTTTAAGCTTATGGGCTAGACCATTTCTGTTGCAACTACTCAGTCCACTACTGTAGCACTGGTTTACACAATATGTAAACTCATGAGGGCTGTGTTCCAATAAAATTAACTTATAGATACTGAAATTAGAATATTTTTTTGAGGTGCTGGGGATGGAACCCAGGGCCTTAAACATGCTAAGCAAACATTCTACCACTGAACTACATTCCCAGCCCTAAAATTAGAAATTTATGTTCTTTACACATGTCACAAATCTTATTATTTTATTCTTTTCAATAATTTAGATAGTGAAAGACTATCTTTAACTATTTAAAAACAGATGGCAAGCCAGATTTGACCTAGGAGCCAGAGTTTACTAATCTCCGATCTAAAGTGTTTGTCATATTTACCTTTTATCTTATACCTACCTCATGCATATTTTAGATATAAAGAACCTCTGTTGTTAAATAGTTGATTATATCATGCAAAAATAAATATTTCATTTAAATGCACTATTTTTCAGAATCTTGAAAGAGTATACTTTAAAAAATGTTTTTAGTTGTAGATGAACACAATTTATTTATTCATGTATTTATTTATTTATTTATTTTATGTGGTGCTGAGGATGGAACTCAGTGCCCCTCACATGCTAGGCAAGTGCTCTACCACTGAGCTACAACCCTAGCCCCTATTTTTTTTTTATCATTTTAATTATTTTGTGGTTTTGGAGATTGAACCCAGGGTCTCATTCATTCTAGGTATGCGCTCTACCACTGAGCTACAGCAAAAGTCCAAGAGTATACTTTTTTATCAAGTGCACTTTTTATTTGCCTAATAAGTGCCGAATAATAAGAAAAGGGTTGTTTTATTCCACTTTACTGATGTCAGTATGGTATCAACTAATTTCTGACTTTGTGATAATTGGTTTTCTTTCCAGAATTGTGTAAGTGACCAGTGAGAAGGTGCAAATATAAAATGGATTTGCCATGCAATAAAAAATTAAAAAGTGGAGGGATACTGAATTACACAGAGAGATTGGAAATAACATGGTAAGAGTTGTACTCACTCTGGAAAGAGCTGAGAGGATCTGCATTGCTCCCTTACTGCCCTAAATAATGATGGTAATTACCACCTAATCCAAAGAGAAGAACATAACTCACACAAGACTGGATGGAAATAGTCCTCTAAATTCCCCACTCTACAGCAATAGGGGTTGTAAATATACCATTGACTTAATACTAGCTTTGCTTCAAAAAGAGAAAAGCAAAGAAATTCACCACTTTAAACACAGGCATTGATGGTGAGGATATCACAATTACCAACAAGTTAAAATGTAATTTATTAAAATGACACTTTTTTAGGCTAGATGAAATATGGCAGGCAATTCCCTTCTCTATTCCCTGGATAAATAGTATATAAGGAAAGGCTTGTCTGTTTCTAAATGGCAGTGACTTCAATTACACCAGGGTAATTTAGACCAGTTAAGTGGCATTTTTCAATCTTGTATGTTATGTAAGTAACAAATAAAATGGCCAAAAGTTCACTATAAGAAAAACATAAGTGAACCTGCTACTTGGATTACTGAGAAACATTTAATTGTAAAAAGCAAGTAAGCACTAATCAATAGAGGTATTCTTTAAATTTTTGGTATCCTTTTTCTTGCACTTTTACCCTTCTCATCTAGGGGTCTGGTTATACTTCCAGATCATTAGGAAGATTGAAATGAAATAGCTTTATTCAGTTCAAGAATGGATTTCACTATGCTGTAGCACTTTAAATTTTAAAATGGATTTGTGAGCAGGTAAAGTATTAGGTGGATAAAACCACATGACAGCAGAGATTTTTCAGATAATTTAAATTTCCTTATCAGTCCATATTTGAATATTCTTACTTTGAAGGTCTATTTTTCCATCCACATGAGCAAAACCTTTAGAACCAACTTAGTATGATAGAAGGAGCAAAAGAAAGGCCTGGTGGTGCACACCTATAGTCCCAGCTACTTGGGAGGCTGAGGCAGGAGGATCACAAGTTGAGGTCAGCCTAGACAACTTAGTGAGACCATGTCTCAAAAAGTAAAAAGGGCTGAGGATGTATGTAGTTCAGTGATAAAGCCTTCCTGGAGTCAATACCTAGTACCCAAAAAAGATTTAAAAAGAACACTTGGGCAGGGAATATGGCAATTGGGTTTTGGCCTTAGCCATCCTGCCTTTGACAAAGGGGATCTGGCAAAGTCATGTCATCTTCCTTGGCTAACCTCAGTTTCTTTTTTAATGGTTTCACTGAGGTGTAATTGACACACAAAAAGCTGCACATACATAAAGTGTACAATCTGTACATTTTTACATATGTGTACACACATGAAAAGAGTTGCTGGATAAAATTCAGGATGCTCAGTTAAATTAGGATTTCAGATAAACAACCAATCATTTTTTAGGATAAGTTCATACCAAACATTACATGGTATATACAAATACTAATATTTTTATCTGCTATTCAAATTTAACTGGGTACCCTGTATGCTTATTTGCTAAATCTAGCAACCCTGTCCATGAACATCACTACAATCAAGATCAAAAACATATCCGTCACTCCCAAAGTCTGCATGACCATTTGTAAATCTTCTCTGATTCCCTGCTCTTTTTTCCATGTTTAGGCATGGGAACTTTTCTACTCTTTGTTGGTATAGTTTATATTTTCTAGAATTTGACATAATGGTATTGTACAATATCACTCTTTTTTGTCCTGCTTGTTATGCTAATTTTGAGATCATTCATCTTATAACATGTACCAATAGTTTATTCCTTTTAACTACTGAGTAATATTTCATTGTATGAATACTCAACAGGATGTTTACCCATTTGCCTGTTGATGGATTTTTGGGCTCTTTAGAGTTTGGGCTTGTCACAAATAAAAATGCTATGAACATTGTGTTCAAGTCTTTGCATGGACATATACATTATGAATACCTAGGAGTAGAATGGTTGAATGGTATAGTTGGTGTATTCATTTTTTAAGAAAATTCTGAATTGAACCAATTGTTTTCAAAAGTAGTTGTGTCATTTTACATTCCCATCTGCAGTGTCTGAGAGTTCTACTTCCTCCACACCTTTGCCAATGTTTGGTAGAATTGGTTTTCTTAACTCTTCCTTTCTAATAGGTATATGGTTGTGTGTTAGTCAGTTCTTTCACTGCTGTGACCAAAAGACCCAACAGGAACAATTTTGGAGAAGGAAAAGTTTATTTGGGGCTCAAAATTGCAGAGGTCTCCGTTCATAGACAGCCGACTACATTGCTCTTTGCCCAAAGTGAGTCCAAATATCAGGGCAAAAGGGTGTGAAGGAGGAAGGCAGCTCAGAACAGGGCAATAAGGAAGCAGAGAGAGCTTCATTCACCAGAGACAAAATATAAACCTCCAAGGCATGTTTCCCACCTCATCCAGCCACACCCTACCTGACTACAGTTACCACCCAGTTAATCCCTATCAACAAATTAAAGCACTGGTTAGATTAAGGCTCTCATAACCTGATCATTCACCTCTGAACTTTCTTATGTTGTCTCACACAAGAGCTTTGGGGGACACCTCACATCTAAACCACAACTGGTGGTATTACCTCGCAGTTTTAATTTGCATGTCTCTAGTGCTCACATTGAGCACCTCATGCTTACTTGTCAACCATGTATCTTCTTTAGTGAAGCTTCCAAATTGTGTCCATACACACGCGCATACTCTTATAGTGTTTGTTAACTGATCCCTGTGCAAAAATGTATTTCTTAGGGTGGGCTGCAGTCACAAAGGTTGAAAGCCAGGTGGTAATGGTTACCTAAATTATTTTTTCCCATCTCTGGTCTTTTAGTCATACTCATCAATCACATCTATACATTCAGTATTTCTCACTTCTTCAATTTCCACTTTTCCTTTAAAGCTTCATTTTCTGTGGAAGCACATTTTTGATGCTTCAGGAAACCACTGTTTTCTTTCTTCAATTTTTCCCTCTTCTGTCTATAATAGAGGGAAATGACGAAATGTTTTATTTCTCGCCACCAAATTTCTATCATTCTCCATGTATAATTCACACTTTGGCCTTTCCCTCAATATTTTTTGTGGTTTGCAGTGGTTTACAGCAAACCAATTCCTTTTCATTTATTTTGTTTTATGGCTAGGCATCATGATATGGAGAAAAGAGAATGGACCAGCGTTCATCTGAGCTCTGTCATAATAGGCTTATAACCTTCCTCAAAATACTTATTCTCTGAGACTCCGTTTTTTTACCAGCAAAGTGGAACTGCAGCTAACAACCTCATATGCTTATTATAAGAATTAAGCAAGAGTCTGGCTCAGTGGTGCACCCCTGTAATCTCAGCTACTTGGGAGACTGAGGTAGGAGGATCACAAGTTTGAGGACAACCTGAGCAACTTACTGAAACTCTGACTCAAAATGAAAAGGGGTTGGGAGTGTGGCTCAGTGGTAAAGCACCCCTGCTGGGCGGGGTAGGGAGATAATTAAGCAAGATAGTTTTTAGCATGTGTATATCATGTCTAGTTCTGTACCCGGCACATATTAGATATCTGATCATAGCTATTATCATATTACTTACCTTCAAACCATTTCTCTTATTTCCATTACCTTTCCGCATGTTCATACTTTCTACAGTGCTAATGTTATTGTAGCCAATACAATATTGGGCCTGAGATGACTCAATGCCCTGAGCCTCTGTAGTAAGAAATGTTTAATGACACACACAGGTAATGAGTGTCATGGTGCCAAAAAAATGAAGAATGGACTTAAATTTTTTTTTTCTAAAAATAAGAAATTCTTCTATAAAAAAGATATTAAAATCCTTTCCCTTCTCAAGGTGGACAGAAAAATATTCCTCTCTTAAGAGAATACAGCTATTAGAAAAGCAGGTCAGAGATATAACCCAATCTCCCATTCCTAGGATTTATAAGCCCAAAATAAGCAAGGTGTGTGATTGCTAATGGGGGCAAGAATATTCTGAGACCTGATTCAGAATATGTTGGATACAGAAGGGAGATTCAGTTTGGACCACTGACTATTTAAAAGTTGTCACCAGTTGAGCCAATTTTAAAAAGAAACTGGAGATCTGAATCTATTCTAGATTTGTTATGAGTTTTTTTCATTAAATATTGTAATAATCAAAAGGCTCGTTAGGAATTCCTAGGATTGACCCAACCAGATTAAACATCACTGATATTCTGGTATCAACTCAAAAATGAGTGAATTTTGTTTATACACAGTAATCTTCTGGTGTTCTTCACCCTAATTAATCCATTGTTAATATTCATCTCAATATTAATTATGCAACCCAATATTGAAGCTACTAAGTCAAGAATGTTTAATTATTACCTCCTTCTAGAAACTTAGTTTAAAAAACTATCAGTTAGGGTATTTGGATATTTGGATGTTTCGGGATAATATTTACATGAGCTTTACTTACTTTTTGTGGCACTGGTGATTAAACCCAGGGCCTCATGCATGCTAGGCAAGTGCTCTAGCACTGAGCCCCAGGCCTTGCCTGAGTTTTATTTAAGATCTACAACTGCAATCTCCAATAGCCATTATACACATGTGACTCTTAAGTACTTGATATGTAGTTAGCCCAAATTGAGATGTGTTCAAGTAAACACCCAATTTCAAAGACTTCATACAAAAGAAAGAATGCAAAGTGTTTAATGTTTTCAATGTTGATATTGCAAAATAACAATTTAAATATATTGGATTAAACAAAATACATTATTAAAGTTATTTTTCACTTGTTACAGAATTATCTCATCTGTTAAAAAAATTTTTTTAATGTGGCCCCTAGGAAATTTTGTTCTCTGTATGTGGTTCAAATTCTATTTCTCTTTAACAGTGCTGGTCTAGAGTTTAGAAACTAAAATTCCATGATACCTGAAGCTAGTGGTTAATTACAACTGTGGCTCACAAGATTTGAAAAGTTTGTTACAATGTTAGTGAGGGCTAGGCGTTTAGCATGATTGGCTAAAGGGTCAGACAGAGGTAATAAACAAGACTTCATTCAGAAGACCAAAATGAAACTGATTTGAGCAACCACATTTATGCCTAGGAAAAGCCAGTGGCTTTAATTTATGGATAAATGTCCCACGCCCTGCCAGTGCAATGTAATGTTCAACTTGTTCTCATCTATGAAACTGGACCCCCTGGTTTCTGTAGCTAATTGCTCACAGTAGGATCCCTTCCAAAGTGAGATTGCACTCCCTCTAGGACATTTTGCACATGCTGACATCCTGAGAATTTCTAGGTTTTTTTATTCAATCTAATATTCATTTTTGGTCATATTAAGGCTTTGAACAAAACAACTAAGCATGAAAGATGAATTGTGTGCAATACCAAGTGACAGAAACCCCCAGAATTTGTTTTGGTTGTGATCAAATGGATACAAAAGAATCTTTAAGTTTTTAAGTCAGAGCAATCATAGGTTGATAATAACATAATAATGATACATATATAAAAATATGTCAAACATAGCTATAAACCTCAGGGAATCATAGATATTAGGGAATCAGGCAAACACTGATAGTGTCCACCTGTGGTGAAAGAAGGCTGAGATTCTTTTGAGAGACACAGATCAGAAGAAGAATTATCATCTGCAAACAAGGATAATTTAACTTCCTCCTTTCCTATTTATATCCCTTTATTTGTTTCTCTCTGTTGCCTGATTGTGGCAGTTAAAATTTCAAGTACTATACTGAATTAAAGTGGTGAGTGTTACCTCTGCCATGCTTTTTCCTTTTTCCTTTTTTTTTTTTTTTTTCTTTTCCCCTGTTGGCTTCGCCCTTCCTTTTATTTCCCTGCACTCCCTTTTCTGGACCCCAGCCCAACCACCCTACCATGAACAGCACAGGCACCAAGAATGAATGATTGATGATGGTGAGTTTCTGTGGAAAAAAAACAAACAGGAAAGCACCATTATCTTAAAACCTGAAGGCAGAAGAAGCAGGATGCTGGGTTCAGCAAAACCAAACTCTTCTAAGTTGTTTGGACACCATCTTGACCTGAGTTTGCCCTCCGGTCTCATTTTTAATTCATTTCCATGGTAAAACTCCTGCCTACTAGTGCCATGACAGTTCCATAGCAACCCCCAGAAAAAAAATTAACATGGTCAAACAAGATTGGGAGATAAGACCCTCAGAGATACAGCAGTGCCTTCTTGAAAAATTCATACATGTTCTTCCCCCTTATTAATCAACCTGACCCTCCCATTTGTTGGCTGGAGGCAGGGCACTGACCTGAGTGCTCTGCTCCCAATTCCTCCCTTCACTGCTCCAAGGACCTCTGGTATGGTTATTGGTTCTGCTCTGGAGTTAAAGAACTGAGATTTGGCTCCATGGAAAGTGAGTAACAAGTGGACACCCACCCTTGTCTTGTTCCTGATTTTATAGAAAATGCTTTCAGTTTTGCCCCATTCAGTATGATACTGACAATGGGTTTGTCATGTATAGCCTTTAAGTTGAGGTAGGTTCCTTCTATGCCTAGTTTATTCTAAGTTTTTATTATGAAGGGATGTTGAATTTTATCAAAGGCCTTTTCTGCTGTATTGAGATGCTCTTGTGGTTTTTATCTTTGATTCTATTATGTGCTTGGATGATGCTTATGATTTGCATATGTTGCACCATACTTGCATCCACGAAATGAAATCAACTTGATCATGGTATATTTTATACATATATATATATATATATATATATATATATATACACACACACACACACACACACACATACACACACACACACACACTCTGGGGATTTAACCCAGGGGCACTTAACCACTCAGCTGCATCCCCAGACAGACAGGGTCTCGCTAAGTTGCTTAGGGCCTTGCTAAGTTGCTGAGACTGGTTTTGAACTTGAAGACTCCTGAGTCACTGGGATTACAGGCCAGCCCCACCATGCCTGACTACATATGATCTTTTCAGTGTGCTGTTGAATTTGATTTGCTTGTGTTTTATTAAGAATCTTTGCATTTATATTTATCAAGGATATTGATCTATAGTTTTTTTTTATGTGTTATGTTGTTATTTATGGGTTAGTTTGAGGAGTATTGGCATTAATTCTTTAAAAATCTGGTAAAATTCAGCAGTGAATTAGTCTGGTTCTGGGCTTTTCTTTGTTGAGAGACTTTCTATCACTGCTTCAATTTCATTGCTTGTTATTAATCTACTTAGTTTTATTATGTACTCTTGGTTCATTTTGTTAGGTCATGTATTTCCAGAAATTCATCCATTTCCTCTAGATTTTCCAATTTATTGGCAGTTTTTTTTTAAATATTCCCTTAATGAGTCTATGAATTTCAGTGGTGTCTTTTGTAATAACCCCTTTTTCATCTCTAATTTTATTTATTTGGGTTGCTTCTCTCTTTTGGTTAGTTTAGTTAAAGGTTTATAAATTTTGTTTATCTTTTTAAAGAACCAAATCTTTGTTTCATTTATCCTTCGTACTGTGTTGTTCTTTCAGTCTCTATGCATTTATTTTCACCTGAAAGAAATAAAAGATGACCCAAAAGTGAAAGAAGGACCCTTCCTTAGAGAAGGAAAAGGGGCACTGAGAGGAGGGGGAGAGTGGGTAGAAGGGGGAGGGTGGACATGATCAAGGCATTGTATGTGGATGTAGGGAAACACCACAGTGAAAACTGCTACTTAATATGTATAAATAATTATAATAAAAAGAGGAGTTAGGGTCAGTCAAGATATTATGGTTTAATATTATTAAGTCAATTTTCAACATTACTTTGTCTAGAACATCAGTGTTATTCTATGGAAGTATTGGTGCTGTGTATTCTTTTAAAATACATTTAAAATGTACTGATTATATCATAATAACAATAATGTTGTTGCTACCAGTAAATTATTTTGAAGAAATACTATGTTTGAGGTTTCCAGGACATTACATGTGAGATCATCTGATATGTGACTGCCTCATATTCCACAGATACATTGATATATAAATATCAAATATCTGTTATGTGACAGTTTTTTTTATCTGCAAAGCAGGGTTAATAATATCTATACTACAGAGTTTCATAAGATTAGATGAAATAATTCATGTAAAGAATTTATAATCGTGCCTATTCTAAGCAGTCAATAAATGTTACATGAGGAGGAGAAGGAGGATGAACTGGTACACCATTTAAGGATTGTTGGTCTATGTTCATTTTCACATTTTAATTTTAATACACATTTATAAAATGAATCAAATGTTGACTATTTCTTTGAGCAAGTAGCATATGAAACCATAGTTCATTGTCTGCTTTAATCCAAGAATGCATTTTATTTCCAGGATTCCATTCTAAGTTCTTTCAACACATTGTAATTGAAAAAATATTGCTGTAGTTATGTAGCCAGAACTCAAAAAATATTCATTAAAACCATGAATGAAGTAAATCTGAGAAATATTGCATTAGACGTTAGATCATCCAACATTTCCTTTCTGCCCTGCTTCTACAGCAGAAGTTTACTGGTAAATGTCCAACAACTGACTCTCCAGAGGAAAAGGTGGTTTTAGAATTTACCAGTTTTTATGGTATAAATATTCCCACTATGGCCAATTTCAAACTACCAGTGTAATGTCACTGAATATAAAGCTGGAAAGAGATGCTGTTAATAATTGACTCTGTCAAGCAGGTGTAAACCGGCTCCCACATGCTACTCTCATAAACACTTGGCAATTTCCTGATTACAGCACGGTGTCTTATATGGTGTTCATTCATTGTATCACTGGTTCTCAAAGTGTGCTCTACTGACCTATTACATAAGCATCACCTGGGAATTTATTAAAAGTGCAAAACTCTTAGGCTTCCCCACCTATGTCCCCTGAAACAGAAACTCTGAATGTGGAACCTAGCACTCTATGACTTAACAATTACTCCAAGTGATTTCAATGTGCAGACTTAAACCATGTCATCATACCACTGCAGTTGTTTCTGAAGGGGTGGAAGTGCCAAGCAGCTTATATCATAAATTAGTGTACCAAGACTAACATCACTGACTTTTTAAAAGCAATGAATTGTGCACTGTAAAATTGTTTGAGTCATATATTCCTGGAATCAGAGACATCTGCCTCCCTTGTTCATTGCAGCGCTATTCACAATAACCAAGAAATAGAAACAACTTGTGCCCATCAACTGATGAATGGATAAAGAAAACGCAGCATGTACATGCAATGGAATACTATTCAGCCACAAAATAAGAATGAAAGCCTATCATTTGCAACAAATGGATGGAACCAGAGATCATGATGCCAAGTGAAATAAGCCAGGAAGAGAAAGACAAGTACCGTGTGATCTCACTCCTATATGAAAGCTAAGAAAGCCGATCTCATAGAAGTTGAGGGTAGAATGGTGGTTACCAAAGGCAGGGGATGGGGAAAACATAGACAATAAGTACTAAGTTAGACAGAAACGAGAAGTCCTGTGTGCTATTGCATGGTAGGGTGAATGTAGATAGTATTATGGACTATATATTTCAAAAACTAGAAGAATTTGAAGGTTTTTGCAGTTAAGAAAGGATAAATATTTGGGGAGGTAGATATGTTTAACCTGACTTAAACATTCAATGTACACATGTATTGAAACATGGCATTGCCCAGTTAACATGTAAAATTTTATGTTTGATATACCAGTTAAAAATAAATTTAATTAAAAAGAAAAGAAAAGAAAGGATACCAAGATACTGTTCTTAGGTGGGAAGGTCATTTTACCTTTACATGTTCCACATTTTGGTTGCTGTCGAGAGGCTCTAAGAAGGGGTAGTTAGGAGCTGGCTGTGATTTCTGGTGACTTCTGCAGTGCAGACGCTGGGCAAAATTCCCGGGCTGACACTGACACATGTCCTGCTCTATTACTGGATGTATTAATCCACTTGTATTACTAGTTGATTGTTTGGAAGTCACATTAATGTAACCCCAATTTCATTTATACTATCCATTGTATTGGCAGAGAAGTACATGGTTTCCAGCACATTCTGAACTTGGACTGATGCATCCTATAGAATCAACATGGCACCCTAGGTAGGGTTCCAGCCCCAGCACAAGTTCATCCAACTGCCAAAATATCTTCAATAACAGAAGCACATTCTATTTTTGGACAGGTCTAACTTTTCTTCCATGCATTGAATTGAAATCTGGCTTCCTGTTATACATGGGTCTGAAACCTGAATTCTAGTTAGAAATCTTTGGATGGCCTTTCAGATACTACTAGGAAGACACACACTAGGCTCTTCTGCAAATCAGGTTTTTCCACTTTTTTCGGGTGTTCTTTATGTAATATGTTTCTAGGGCTCCATCATCTTGCTTCCTGATGATCTTCAATTTATCAGTATGTTCCTTTAAAATGTGACACACAGACATCGCTACGATGTGGTCTAATCAGTGGAGTCTGTTTATTGAACACAGAGCTCTGTGATTATGTTAGCTCTGTCAGCAACTGTACTAAACTCTGGGTACATCTTGAGTTTACGATCAACTGCAAACTCCACACCAAACAGTTACGTAAGACCCACTCCAATTGTTGATTATTAGCCATAAGTGTAAAGTTCATATTTATTCCTATTAAATTATAACCTTGTTTGGGGGCCTTTTACTTCTAAAAGAGCAAAATCCATTATAATCCAAATTGTCATCTAATATTACAATATTTCTTCCTCCTCGGTTTGCACCTTTAGCACATCTCTCTTTCTCTGTTTAAAATCACGGACAAAAGTATTGAACAGGACAAAGCTAACTCCTGCTCCTCTCTTTCAATCAATTGATAACATTAAAACTTAGAATGAAATGTCCAAATGAGGTACAGTTAAACATTGACTTTCAGTTGCCAATTTCATTTCATTCTTTCAGCTGACATAGACTGAGAAATGAAAATCTGTAACCCCTGTAAATAATTCCTAGGAAACATTTAGAATGCCTAACAGGTGGTTGGTATTTGAAGGAGAGTGCCCCATTCTTTGCTGTGTGCAGAAGAAGATAGTTTGAGAATAGTACAGAATAATTTAAAGGCTGTTACGATTTGGAATTAATTGAAGAATTTTGAGAGTTGTATTCTACTGAAAACCAGTATGAGAAAATTTAGATTGTTTTGCACTTTTATTTTGTGTTTATAAAATTGTTTACCTGGCTTCTTAATTCTATAAAAATTAAAATAATTATAAAAAATAATTTTAAAAAAATTTAGAAGATCTCTTACTTAACACAGAAGAATTCCATTAGTAGCTAATTATGTGAAATGTGAAGCTAAAAAGCAAATAACCTCATGATCACAAATACCGCAGTTCAATTCAGGGGTGGTCTCTGAGATGACATCTCATCTAATACTTTCAGAGCATCCAGAGAGCAAAGATTCGAAAATGTGTTTTCAGCAGACATGGTGGAGGCACTGTGGGAGGGAGGGGAGTGACTTTTTTGCTTTTAAACATAAATAATCCTGGCTAACCTAGCACCACAGTATGTTGATTGGTTTGCTTTGTTTTGTCTTTTTGGGCGCTGCTGGAGATTAAACCAACAGTCTCACACATGCTAGGCAAGTGCTCCACTCACTGAGAAACACCCTTAGCTCAGTTGAAATAATTTTTGATAAATTTATTCTGATATAAAATGGTACCAATGATCCTGCTTATTTAAATTTCCCCTTTAAAAACAGTCTTGTGTATTGTTGCATTACTGCTTACAGGAAAGCAAATTAACTTCACAAATCTGAATATGCAGTCAATAGGCTCCCTTCTATAAATATTGCTCAGTGGCCACAGGTTCCTCACCGTAACCAAAATATCATATTTAAATGTTCTTAAAATGAGGGATTCTAAGAAATTGGAGCTCTGGTACATTGCTAGTGGGAATATTAAATGGTGCAGCTGCTGTGGAAATTGGCATGCATTCCTCAAAAAATTAAACAGAGAAATGACTTAAGATCCAGCAATTCATTTCTGGGTAAATATCTGGAAGGAGTAAAGGCAGGGACTTGAACAGATATTTTGTTCACCCAAGATCCCAGCAGCATTATTCACGTTGGCCAAAAGGTACAGAAGCAACTCTACTGTCCATTGATGGATGAATGAATAAACAAAATATGGTACAAGCATATATATTAGTTTGCAAGGGCTGCCATAACAAATTGCCACAAACTGGCTGGCTTAAACAACAGAAATTTATTTTCTCACAGTTCTGGAGGCTGGAAAGCCAAGATCAAGGTGCTGTCAGAATTATCTATTGAGTCCTCTCTGGCTGGCTTATAGAAGGCCACCTTCTTGCTGGGTCATCACATGGCCTTTCCTCTGTGCATGTACAGATAGAGAAAGCTCTGGTATCCCCTCATCTTTTTATGGACACTAGTTCTAACAGATTAAGACCCCACCCTTATTACCTCTTTAAACATCAATTACTCATAAAAAACCAAATATGGTTGTATTGGAGGCTGGGGTTTCAACATGAGTCTTGTGGGGGTTGGGGGTCAGCAGGGGGAGAATTCAGTTCATAACAACAGGCAATGAAATATTACTTAGCCTTAAAAAGGAAGAAAATTCTGACACATGCTATGATGTGAATGAACCTTCAGCACATAATACTAAGGAAAATAAGCCAGTCACAAAAGGTGAATACTACAGGATTCCATTTATGTGGAGTTCTCAGAGTTGTCAAATTCACTGAGACAGAAAGTAGAACGGTGATTGCCAGAAGCTGGCAGGAGGGAAAAATGGAGAATTGGTGTTTAATGGGTGTAGAGCTTCAGTTTTGCAAGATGAAAAAGTTCTGGAGATGGATGGTGTTGATGGTTACACAACAATGAGAATGTCCTTAACGCCATATCTGTACACTTAAAAAGGGTAAATTGTATGTTAGGTTCGCTATATCACAATTTTAAACAAATGAGTAAAGCACTCTCAGATTATTCCACCCATGCTTTAGTGTGCGACCCCAGTGGATCTATTCCTCCTAAAGCAAAAGGAAATACCTACATTATTCACATTGCCATGTTGTGCTTTCGGGCTACAACCACTAGTCTAAGTCCCTGCTTTCTACTTTTAGTGTTGTCTTTTCAAACACATTTGATGGGTATTTCATCATTTACCTTTCCATACAACCTTCTAAATTTTTGGTGTGAATGGAGGCTTCATTTTCCCCATGTATTATCATCACAGTGATGATAATTAAATTACAAATTTACTGAATTACGGAAAATCAGTTTGGGGACTTCCAAGTCCTGAAAGAATGTAAATAATTTAATGGTACTGTCAGATGTTAACTGACTCTAAAATACCAGGATTGGAAAGTCCCAGACTGATAGTGTCTTCTGTTTCTTTCCCTTCCTTGACTAATGTAATGTGCCTGAGTCCTAACACACAATAAATATTTGTGAATAAATGAATACATGTGTGTATGCATATTATGAAAAGAATTCCCACAAACCAGCCATGTGCAGATATCTAAGCATCACATTTTGGGATAGTATTACATTATTGCAAGAATAACTCCCCTTTTAAAATACAGCTGATCATTTTCCATTTAGACAGAATATTTTTCAGATACAGCAAAACATTTAGAAGTGAAATTTGATTCCGTATCACTTAGTCTCTTTTGTAAATCAAAAACAAGAAACACTGGGGCAACTTCTGTATATCTGTCTTTATGCCTTTGCAACAGATTTTAATGCAAAAGTTTCAAGATTTGCTAGATCAAGGGAAGAGAAAGAGACTACCCTATTAGAAAGAAGAGATTGGGACAAACAAATTTAGCTTTTGCAATGTTTTGCATTGGAATTTATACATAAATATGAATAATGCATATTATAATGCTGACATTAAAAAACCTAGAATTTTATGCAATTAGAATGAACAATTATAACTGTTTAAAAATTGTATTAAGTGATTACTACATACATGTAGTAATTGATGGATGAGGAAAAGGCAAAAGGATATGGGTCCATCCCTCAGGGAGTATATAACCTAGCTAAGAAAATAATTCTTTCTTTTCTTTCTTCTGTGTGTGGTATTAGGGATTGAACCCAGGGACACTACCACTGAGCTACATCCCCAGTTGTCTTTAATACTTGTTTTTTGTCCTTCCCCTCATCCCCAAAACAACAAAAAACCAGAATCTCATTCAGTTTCTAGCTGACCTCAAACCTGAAATCCTCCTACCTCAGCTGCCTGAGTAGCTTGGATTACAGGAGAGCACCACAGCCCCTGCATTTTACCTGCTACCTGTAATCCCAACTATACTGGAAGCTGATGCAGGAGAATTGCAAGTTCAAGGACAACTTGGACAACTTAACAAGACCCTGTCTCAAAATAAAATTAAAAAGGCTGGGGATGTAGCTCAGTGTTAGAGGGCCCCTGATTCAATTCCCAGTGTTGGGGGGAAAAAATCCCACAAATACATGAGAAAATGGGCGTTGACAGTTGTTAAATTTTTTTATATGGGAAATAGAATATAAAGCAGATTTCTGAAATCACAGCCAACCCATTAAACCAGACTGTTATGACATGCTATGTTCTTAAATTCTCTACCTCCTTCAAAAGCTAATCATTGCTGAACTGGGGTTGTAGCTAAGTGGTAGGTTCTTATCTAGCATGTGCTAAAGTTGTGGGTTCAATTTCCTGCTTTACAAAAAGAAGCAAAGAACTCTCAAAGATAGTCTTTGTACAGATGAACAAATTAAAGTGATGACCCTGGACCAATTAGCTGAACTCCCTTTTTAGCCCATTTAATCATTCTGCTGTTCACAAATAAAAAAAATATATATAATATTACATTTGCTTAATTGGGGTGTTAATTTTCTATGTTTATTATTGAGAAAAATGCAACCAGTTCAAAATTACAGATCTTTCTCTAGATCACACACACACAAAAAGGAGGGATTCTGGTTTCTTTTTTGTTTTGTTCTCTTAGGGAGGCTCTCCAGATTAGCATCTCTTCTATTTTATTTCCCTGCCTTTTCTTTGGGGTCTCCTTGTGGCTGCAGCCTGACTCCCTGAGTTTGTTTGCCAGATAAAAAGGCTAAAGTGGAGAGTCTTACTGTGCTTTCAATTTTGCCTTTTTTCTGAAGTCTGCCCCCCACAAAGACACTGGGTGAGCAGCAGCTGAGCCCCTGGAAGAAGGGGATGGGTGAGATGCCTACCCTTTGAACTTGTGGGATTTTGCTCTCATTTCATCTCACAATGCACCTGTAATACTTAAGGCTTTTCCATTTCTACTAGAAAGCAAATCCCTCTCTTCCAGAGGAACATAAGCAATCACCAACCTGGCCAGCTCTGTAGGGAGTGACAGGAGAGGAGGGGCCTGGGTGAAT
This sequence comes from Glaucomys volans, assembly GCA_020662805.1. Classification (NCBI taxonomy): domain Eukaryota; kingdom Metazoa; phylum Chordata; class Mammalia; order Rodentia; family Sciuridae; genus Glaucomys; species Glaucomys volans. The sequence continues at coordinate 410,311 of JAJEJO010003281.1, read as the reverse complement.
AGAATATGGATTGGATGGGAGGGAGCAGGTGGAATCTCTTTATCTGAATTCTGTTTCTGGATGTTGCTCTCAGCAGTCCTTTAAAGTGAATTTATATATATATATATAAATTATATATATATATACACACACACATATATATACACACATACATATATATCTTTATATGTATATATATATATATTTATATATGTATATAAATTATTGAGAAAATAGTGTCAGGGAAATTTGGGATAGAAAGGAAGGTACTACAAAGGATTCCTTTCCATCAACACACCCTATTCCAGGAAAAGAAGTAGGCAAAATTAGTGAACAATGATGTGTTCCTTCTGCATCGTCCTTTTATGCTAGGATAATTATTGACCCAGTTTAGGGATAAACAGTTATCTAGAATGAGTCTCTGGATAGAAGAACAATCAGTCAAACATGTCAGTTAGTGCCTGTGAATAGTAAATAAAGAAAAATGCCTGAGACTGCAAACTTCTCAAGGACTTGTCAATCAGTTCATTCTTTTATATTTGCATTTTAGGGTACTCTGTGTTAGGCTGGTCTTGGTGCTGAGATGTATATGTCCTGTCTCCCTATCCTCTGAAGCTGGAACCAGATAAAAAAAAAAAAAAAAAAGGAGTCCCAACAGTCTTGGTCTCCCAGTTAGAGCTGTCCCCAAGTAGGCAGCTTTACAGGACTCTGCCTGTGATGTATCCACTGTGTACAGTCCACTCACACCAGTAGTCCAGGAACGTGACTGAGATGCTGGGAAACAAGCAATAGGCCAGAACCAACATGGACCTGAAAATGGTTAAGAGAGGGCGTCTTGGTCCCTGAAGATAAACAGGCAGGCAAAACAGCAAGCAGTGGTACTAAAATAAGAATCACATAAATCATACTGTATCGGTTTCAGCTGCGGCTTGGGGTATTCAGGACAGAATCAAAGTGGGCTTTAAAGTTGTATGACCAACACCCATGTAGCTCTCTCACCTTCTCCCAACTTCCAAATCTGATGAATTCAGTGGCTGGTAGCAAAAGCTGGTGCCTTTCAACATGGGGCTAAACACCACCTGGCCTGACGTCAGAGAAGCTGGAAGAGGAGGTGAAGGTTGCTGTGGGCATGACTGCTGTCCCCCACCACAAGGTGAGACCTGCACTCCAGAAACAGTGTCCTGCCTGCAACAGCACCTGTGACCCGCACCAACCTCTGAGCACAGAAATAATATATCTGCTGTTTCACTTCTGCCTTCCAAATATCACTGAAAATGTCCCCTGTGGCCCACACTACTCCACAACTATTTGGGAAGTGGAATTCTGGGAATTGTAGTTCCAACTTAGCTCACTTGACAATGCAAAACTATCCCATTCACGTCGTGGTAAGGAGTTCAGTCTAGCAATACATCATGTTCTTCTTCTTGATTGTCCTTTATATGATTTGACTCTAGTGTTAGGCAATATATATTAATTAATAGTGGAAACTGAACAAATACATGAACAGCTAGCTTATTATTGAACAAGTCAAAAATATATTTTAAAAAAATGAAGATTTTATTTTGTTTGCCCCTAAGCAAGTATAGCAGTTCAGAATGCCCCCTTGCAAAATTTGATACCATCCCTGAATTACTAGAAACAATTTAGGATAAATTCAGAGCCTTTTCCTAGGGTTTATAATGAACTCAACTGATGGACTGATGTAAGTTGTCTTTAGTCAAGAGGAATAGCAGTTCCAAACCAGACAGATGTAAATAGACCAGTAAATGCCACTTGTCTATAGCTAGGCAAGATGTCCTCAGGGTAGAACCTGCAATCACAGCTATTCAGGAGGCTGAGGCAGAAGAATTGGTTGAGTCCAAAATTTTGGAGTCAATTTGGGGGGACATATCAAGACCCCATCTCAAAAAACAAGAATTCCTCAGAGGAGGAACATATCTACCTAAGGGCAATTGTGGCATAACCTAAACTTTTTCCCCTTCTCTGATTACAAGGTAGGAAGTCAATAATGGTTTGTATAAGAGAGAACTCTTATCTAGTAACCTGATGTCATGAATATTTCCCATCCTGCTCTGTGCTTATTTGAATCCTGTCTATTAAAGTGGGTAGACACTGGGTTTGGGGAAGCTGACCTGGTTAGGGTAGCAATAGAGTCAGAGAGTGACTAGCTCATCTATTTACCACTGAAAACTCAGTGAACAAGGTAGCCCCTCATCTTGGGTAAACTGGGAAAGCTGGTCAACCTCAACCAGGGTGTGGGTGTGGCTGCAATAAGTTTTCATCCACCTGGACAACAGGGGAAACTAAAGCCAGGAGAGAGGGCCAAGCAAATGCACATGCCATCTGGCCTGTTGGATTTGCTTGCTAGCAGGAGAGGGCAGTAAATCAGTTCTGTAGTGAAACTAAATTCCAAAGCTCTGATCAAAATTCCCTAAACGTAAACATAGACCAACAAAGTTTGGAATTTTTGATGTGCAGCCTCGTCCTTTTTCTTCTTCCATCTCTTTGTAACTGCAAGAGAGAGAGAGAAGATATGGAGAGATGGGCAAGGGGCTGGGGAGGTGAATAAACACAGAGGTCATCAGTCACTTGGTGAGCATGGAAGGTGGTAGAAGATCTGTTTCGATGAACAGATTATGGAATAACTGCTATGGTAGAAACTGTCTTTAAAGTTGCCTTATGTCAAGTCACTTGCTCAAAATTTTATGTACTCTCAATTGTGAGTTGAGATATGAGAAATTAAGTGCCAGCAAGTCAAAGTATCCCTGCACTTGGACCCTCTGCCATGGGCCAGATGGGGTTTCCTTTCCATTTTTCTGTCCTCTGAGCACATGCTCAGCCTACAATATATGTTTCAACTTGAAGTATTTTGAGCTAAGGAACTCTGTCCTTATTTCAGGGGATTTAGAGAGGTGAAGTGGACGTTGCAAGTATAGTTCTTGTCTATGTTCATTTCATAACATCACACAAAAATAATTGGGCAGATTCCTATCTCAATCTGGAGATAATGTTTGAGATAGTCTGACTTAAAGATTGGATGTTGTATATAAATATCTTAGTCTTCCAGAGTAATCCTCCAAGGCCATTAAAGTAAAGGTAGAATAGGGAGCAAATGTGACTGCCAATTGGAGACAGCCATCCCTGTGAAGATGCTGTGGAGCCAGTCATGGTGGTGCATGACTGTAATCCCAGTGATTTGAGAGACTGAAGCAGGAGGATGGCAAGTTCAACGCCAGGCTTATCAACTTATTGAGACTCTCAGTAACTTAGCAAGACCCTGTCTCAAAATGAAAAATAAAAAAAGGGTTGGGGAGGTAGCTCAATTGTAAAGTACCACTGGGTTTAATCCTTAGTACCAGGAAGGAAGGAAGGAAGGAAGGAAGGAAGGAAGGAAGGAAGGAAGGAAGGGAGGGAGGGAGGGAGGGGGAGGGGGAGGGGAGGTGAGGGGAAGAAAGAAAGAAGAAAAAAAGAAAGAAAAGAAAGAAAGAAAGAAAGAAAGAAAGAAAGAAAGAAAGAAAGAAAGAAAAAGAAAAAGATGAACCAACAACCATTAAACTTAAAATCATAAGGCAGAGACTCTCCATCTCCCACACTGACTTGGGATTGAGCAGTTTCTCCACGCTGGAGCTCATCCCTCAGAATGTTCCCCATGAGCAGCAGCAGGGAATTATTTATCAAGCAATGGTTGATGAGGTTCTTGGCTAATATGGAGATGAACATAAATAGCTTCTTACATTACAGTCTTCACACAAAACAATCCACACAGACAGCCCATGTTTCCACAGCACGCCTCCATCCCCCAGAAGCAGAAGTAGAGTTCACATAGCATTATGCAATCTACTGCAAATTCTCATTTCAGTCTTTATCTTCTGAGTGGCTTTATGCTTAGGTGAATGATAAGCTTTCACTTATTTTCAGCTCGCCCCGAGAGAATCTAAGGTACTCTCTTGTTTTGAGAAAAAGGAAAAAGGCAGTCTCTGAGTTATGAAAGTGAGAATTTTGTTTGTTTTGTATCCATGCAGACAAGGCATCCCTCAGGACATTTCCAGGTCTCAGAGGGTATGTGTGTGCACAGGTGCCTGCACATCCTGGTGAAGGGTGGCCATGGGGAAGGTGAGCATGGTTCAGCAGTGGATCTTGTGTTCTAAATGGCTACAGAATCCTCAGAAAAGGAAATGAATTGATCTGCCATATCATTCCTAGTATTGCGAGATCACAGGTTTGGGAGGTTTATTTTTAATATCTTTATTTAGCACATCAACTTTGTTCTGTTTCCATTTTTTGGAAAAAAGACAGTGATAGCTATTTAGCTTACAAATT
>JAJEJO010003281.1:386740-401012 GCA_020662805.1 Glaucomys volans | reverse complement strand
AGAGAGAGAGAGAGAGAGAGAGAGAGAGAGAGAGAGAGAGAGAGAAATGGGATTTTTAACATTATTTTTCTGTCCTTTTCCCAGCACCTCCTCTCCCATATCATCATCTTCAAGGGAAAAAAATTTTTTTAAACAATTGAATTTATATGTAGTAGGTACTGTTACCCTCAAATTATAGTTAAGAAAACTGAGTTCAGAAACGTTAAGGGAGAAAGCCAAGATTGATGTCTAATTTTCAGTTTTTTCATCTTGAAGCAGGAACACCATTTTCATCTCCATTTCCTATTAGGTAGCACAGTGCCTAGCACACAGCAGTCAGTCAGTTAATCTTTGTTTTTTTCCCCCTAATTATGAGCATTTCGTCTTGATTTAGAGAAGTGATAATAACAAAACCTATAAGGTGTCAAGTTTGAAAAATTAAATCAGGACAAGAAGACAAATTCTTGTCCCTTCATCTTAGATCATGTACTAAAGATGTTTTGTTGTTTTCAAAAAATAATTTAAAGCAAAAAGAGAAGTACTGGGTCTGGGGTTGTAGCTCAGTGGTAATGTGCCCACCTAGCATGTGTGAGGCACTGAGTTCCATCCTCAGCACCACATAAAAATAAATAAATAAAGGCATTGTGTCCACATACAACTAAAAAATATTCAAAAAAAAAAAAAAAAAGGAGAAAGAAAAGTAATTGAGATTGAGACAAAGCTTTTCGTTGAAAACCCTCTTCTAAGGGGCTTGTTAAATGCTTTTCAAAGCAATGGCAACAAAACACATTGGTAATAATTTGAGTGGCCAACAATTCAAGGTAGGATAGATTTGGAATTGCAGGTACCTCGAATAAGGCCTTCATCCCAGCCTTACTTTACATGACACATGCTTTTGTCAGAATAATAATGTATCATTTAAGAAGAACCATGCATGGTGGAAAATAAGGAAGGACTGCATAAGGCCTGCACTCCTGGTGTCCTAGGAGGAGTAACTGACACCCAATAGGCCCTCAGAGAGCAAGCAAGTCAGTGCAGCTGAATGTGGTTAGGCTAGCTATGCTCAATTATTTTACTTTACATAAATGCTCACTATATTCCATCAGAAGATCTTTTCCAACTAAGCTTTACATCTTTCTTTCTTCTTTCTTTCTCCCTCCTTTCTTTCTTTCTTTCTTTCTCTTTTTTCTTTCTTTCTTTTTTCTTTCTTTCTCTTTCTTTCTTCTTTCTTTCTTTCTTGTTCTGGGGATTGAACTCAGGGCCTCCCTCAGGCTAGACAAGCATTCTGTCGCTGAACTACAATCCCAGTCCCTTACTTTTTCTAATTAAAAAAAAAACTCTCTCTTCCTCTTTCTTTCTCTCCCTCTCTCCTTTCTTCCTCTCTCTCTTCTCCCTCTCTTCCTCTCTCTCTCCTCTCTTTTCTCTTTTCCTCTTTCTCTCTTCCTCTCTTATTTCTCTCTCCTCTCCTCTCTCTTTAAAAAAAAAGGAAGAAAAAGAAAAAAAATTGTAGTTGTAGATGGACAGAATGCCTTTATTTTATTTATTTTTATGTGGTGTTAAGGATTAATCGAATCCAATGCCTCACATATGCTAGGCAAGTGCTCTACCACTGAGCTAATTTTTTATTTTTATTGTATACTATTGTTCTTGGTGCTGAAGACTGAACCCAGCACATGCTAAGCAGGTGCTAAGCTACACTTTCAGCCCCTAAATTTTTATCATATTTGAATAGACCAACAATTTACAGTAAGGATAGATGTAAATCACAGAACAAATTATGACTCAGGGAAAATGGCATGTTATGACAACATAATAAAATGCAGTTTAAGATAAACAAAAATTTATAAGTAAAATGCAGTTTAGCCAACCCATGTTTCAGTATCATTAAAATGTGTAAGTCTCTGTCATGAATTAGTTTTTTAAAATATACAGTATTTCCTTCATGGATTACAGTACTGAGCCTGGAGCTGCATTTGCAGCAGTAGGGCTATTTTATTCTTTCTTTAAACAGGAAACCACTGGCAATTCAGTGTGAAGTCATTTTCTATTTTTAAAATAATTGAATTTGAGACATGACTATTAGTGTGACAGTTTCACAGGGCAAAAAATGAGATGAATAAATGGATCTGAAACCCTGACTAATGGCGCAATACTTTTCAAAATTATGCATGCATTTATGTTATTTGTCCTACCGCTTACAGTTTAATTCATCACATTGATTTTCATCATTTCCAGTTCTAACATATTCTTAACAAAAGTCCTGTGCTATGACCACTCCATCATAAGGTGGGGTTCTGCAATATTCCTGGTTTACATGATAACTATTTTTAGTAGATATATAATGGCTAAGTACATTAATATTTTTATTTAGACAGTAATCTGGATAAAATGCATATAAATACACCATATAAATGGCCCAGGCAGAGGCTCCCATTTCTTCAATCCAGGCTGTGTGAATCACTTAACTTCTTTGAACCCACCTAGAAAATGTTAGATTGCATTAGATTATCTGTTATTGTGGCTTTTTATTTTTGTATTTTTTAGGTGGAGTCTTGCTGTGTTACCCAGGATGGCCTCTTCAGCTTAGGTGATCCTTCTGCCTAAACCTTAAGAGTAATTGGCACTACAGGCGTGTGCTAACAGGCCTGGCTATGTACTTTTAAAATGTCCTAAATTTACTATTCCACACGTATCTTGGACCAAGTGAAAATTCATGAAAAAAATTCTGATTGATGTATTTTTAGGACCTGGGGCACAGCTTGGTGGTAGAACTCATGCTTAGCATGTGGAAGGCCCTGGGTTCAATCCCCGCCACCACACACACACAAAATGTAATTTTTAATAAATAGAATTTTTAAACTTTAAAACAGCATAGGACCTGGAAATGGGTTCACAAATTACATTACTTATATGTACATAGACATTTTGAAAACATATAACCATTCTCTAAAATATTTTTAAAACCTCTTTATAAAATTATTTATAATATTAGATTTTCATAGTAAAAAGGGTAGGTTTGGCAACATTTCAGTAATTGTTAAGTATGGCTGACAGGTAAGTGGGAGTTTGTTGATATGTTATAAAAATATTCATAATAAAATGTTCAAAAGCTGAGGGGAAAAATAATTTTTACATACTTCTTCAAAATAAATAGAAGTGATATTTAACATACTGGGGGGGTTTTAAATACATACATATTGTTCATAGTATTTTACATAATCCTTCAAAGCTTTTGTCATTAATAAGAGTTAAACATTTGTTTGTTCTTTTCATCTGCTAATTATGCTCTTTATAAATATGCCACAAGAAAATAACAAAAAAAAGAAAAAAGTATGCAAAAGTATTCATGAAGCTTTATTAATGGCAGTGAAAATTTGGAAATTAAATATAAAATGCTGGGGAATATGAAGCTAATTATTATATACCAACACAATAAAAGACCATAAATCTATCAAAGGGACAAGAATTTGAACCATGTAAATACATAACATTGAGTATACACTGACGAAAATTTTTTTAAATTTTAAGTGTCAATGGAGATTCTTTTACAGTTGCAAGTGCCTAAACTGGCTTAAGGAGAAGAGGAAATTTTTTGACTGATGGAAATGACAAATTTAAGAGGCAAAAAAAGTGCTTCAAAATGTATCACAGACTTAAATGAAAACACAGACTTCTAGAAGAGAATACAGGAGAAAATCTAAGCGACCTTGGGTTTGGTGATGAGTTTTTAAATATAGTAACAAAAGTATAAGCTACAAGAAAAAAACTTGATATTGCATTTTATTAAAATTTAAAACTTTGCTCTTTGAAGGACTACATTAAGAGGATGAAAAGGCAAGTCACAGACTGGGAGGAAATTTTTGTAAAACAACTTGTCTAAGAAAGAACTTGTATATGCAAAATATACACAAAACCTGTACAAGGCAGCAATAAGATACTTTAAGAAGCCCACTATAAAAAGGACAAACTAAATAGATATCCTAAAAATGTTTGTATACAAATGGCAAGTAAATATATGCAAACATGCTCAACATCAACGGTCAGTAGGCAATTGTGAATTAAAACATGATACAACTACATACCTATTACAATGACCAAAAATCAAAAAACAAATAATACCACATGTTGATAAGGACGCAAAACAACAAGGACTCTCCTTTGTTGCCAGTGGAAATGTAAAACAGTGTATCTAGTTTGGAAAATAGTTAGGTAGTTTATTACAAAGCTAAACATATAATCTATCAATCACACCCCTAGATATTTACCAAATTGATTTGAAAAACGTGTAAACAAAATCCTGCACATGAACATTTATGGAAGTTGTTTTTCACAATTGCCAAAAACTGGAAGCAGCCAAGATGTCCTTCAATAGGTGAGTGGACAAGGAAATTGTGATATATCCATACAATGAAATATTATTACTCAATAAAAATAAATGAGCCATCAAGCCATGAAAAGATATGGAGGACCATTGAGTTCATATTGATGAGGGAAAGAAGACTAGCAAGACTACATATCTGATTCCAGTTCTATAATATTGCTATGGTTTGGGTACAAGGTGTCCACTGAAAGTTCATGTGTTCATGCAGGAATGTTCAGAGGTGAAGTGATTAGATTAGTGGAACCATGACCTAATCAGTTCTTCCTAATCTGAATGGACTAACTGGGTGGTAACTATGGCAGGTGGAGTGGGAGGGAAGGCATGGGTCACTGGGGTATGGCCTGGCAGGATTAATCTTCCTCGTGGCTACTTCCCTTTTCTCTCCGCTCCCTGGATGCTATGAATGGAGCAGTGCTCATCTGCCACATCCTTCCACCATGAGTCTCTGCCTCACTTGGACCCAGAATTATGGGGTGGGCCAACCATGGACTGAACCTCTGAAACTGTGAGCCAAAATAAACTATCCCACTTCTAAGTTATTCTTGTCAGGTATTTTGGAAACAGTGTTGAAAAGCCAACTAACACAGACATTCAGGAAAAGGAAAAACTATAGAAAGTGAAAAAAGTCAGGAGCTCAGGGGAGAAAAGAATGGAAAGAAATAAGTGAGGCACAGAAGAGTTTTAGAGAGATGAAACTATTCTGTATGATCTATAGGGGTGGATATATGCCTTTATGAATTTGTCAAAATTCCTACACTTTACAGCACAAAAAGCAAACTTTAATGTATGAAAATTTTAAAAATCATTTAGGAGGTTGAGGGTCTCAAGGAATTATTTCAGACTGTGACAAGAAAATGTAACTATATTATAAATGTACAAAACAAGTTCACTAGAGAAGTGTGGGGGGAGGTGCTGACTTAAATAGCTTAGGAAATGAGTACAGTTTATAAGACTAAAGGCAAAGGGTAAAGTAAGCACTTTACTCTAGCTGATAAAGGTTTTTTTCCCAAGGTGTATGGGTTACTAACTCTGATGGTGCTGTAGATGAAGACTATAAATAAATTTTAAAAACAGATGGTGTATAGGTGGGAGCCATTTTTCTTAATATTGGAGTGGGGTTTTACACATAAGCAAGGAGAAGAGGCTAGAATGATTCATATAGAAATGGATTACAGTTGGAGACATGATAAAAAATTCACCTTGAACTTAATATAGATACAGATGGTTTACACATTGGAATTTTTATAGATTTGCATATACACTTATATTTCCTTGCTCTGTCAGTTGAGAAAGCCTAAAGGAAACTATAGTCCAGTAGCAATTAGCACACCTAGTGTCCAGTTCTTAGTTTCTAATCCATTCTCCAATAAAAAGAACTGGGGCTCCTGGGAGAAAAGGTCACATCTAGGACTGAGACAAGAAATACACAAGATAATCTTGGAGAAACTTCTAGTACTAAAAAGCAAGGAAGTGCTATCCAAAGCAAAGCGAACCAACAAACCCACATTGATGGGAATATGTTAAAGGGACACAGGAGACAATTGACAGAGCTCTCAATGGACAAAGCAGGACAATTTGCATTAAAATCAATCAATCTGCATTGATTACAGCACACAGTAGAAAATAAATATCCAGGAGTTCATACTGATGTAAATGATCAAATAAATTAATAAATAGGATAGAAAAGACAACACTCCCATGCAGAATATTTCCAGATAGTGTATGTAAATGCTCTATCTTCAAGGAAAAGGAGCAAAACTCCCTCTCCTTAAGTAGAGGCCACACATAAAGACTTCCTTCCAAGGAGCACATTAGAGAAAGAAGAAAAAAAATGACCTTACAATGGAGAGACCCAACAAACAGCATGTCAGCCAGGTGACCAAGGTCAAAATCCACTGTTACAGATCATGTTGACAGTATGTATCTATGACATGATGAAAATGGCACCTTACCTCTGTGATCTTTCTCCCCCAAAAAAGTCGAAACCCCACTTTAATCTTAAGAAAAACAGCAGACAGATCCAAATTGAGGAGCATCCTATAAATATACCTGATTAATATTCCTTCAAAACTGTCAAGGTCACTGGGCGTGGTGGTGCCCACCTGTAATCCCAGCACTTAGGAGGCTGGGGGAGGAGGATTGCGAGTTCAAAGCCAGCCTCAGCAACTTAACGAGGCCCTAAGCAACTCAGTAAGACCCTGTCTCTAAATAAAATACAAAATAGGGCTGGGGATGTGGCTCAGTGGTGGAGTGCCCCTGGGTTCAATCCTTCGTACCAAAACAAAACAAAACAAAACAAAAAACTGTCAAGGTCATCAAAAACAAGGAAAAGTCTGAGAAACTGTCACAACAAAGAGGAGCCTAAGGAAACATGACAAACAATTGTTATGTGGCATTTTGGATAGAATTTTGGAACAGAAAAAGGATATTAGGTAATACTAATATGAATAAAGTATGCATTTTAGTTGATTCTATCAATACAGGTTCATAAATTGTAACAAATGTATCATGCTACTAAACAGATGCAGTAATTTAGGAGTGCTGGGGGGTTAGCTCAGTGCACAGTGTGTGTCTAGCATGCACCAGACTCCGATTTCAATTCCCAGCAACAAGTAATAATAATAATAATAATAGTAAAGATGACTGAGGAAACTGTGTGTGGGGATATATGAGAGCTCTGTACTAACTTTGTAATTTTTTTGTAAATAAACTTCTCTAAGAAATAAAGTCTAAGTCTTTGATCCACTTTGAGTTGAGTTTCGTGCAGGATGAGAGATAAAGGTTTAATTTCAGTTTTTTACATGTGGTTTTCTATTTTTCCCAGCACCATTTGTTCAATAGGCTACCTTTTCTCCAGTGAATGTTTTCGGCACTAGTATAGAGACCCTGTGATTATTAGAAGAAAAAGTAGGTTCAAATCTTCACAATGCTGACTTCTTTAACAAGATCTCTTATGCTCAAGAAGTTAAATCAAGAATCAATAAATGGTGTCTGTAGGTATGATTACACTAGTGGTATGAATCTACATTGTGCATAGAAATGAAAAGTTGTATCCCATTTGTGAACAAAGAATCAAAATGCAGTCTGTAAAAATAAAAAATACATTAATTTTAAAAAAGAATCAATAAATGGGATGGAGTCAAACTAAAAAGCATCTTCTCAGCAAGGGAAACAATAACGTGAAGAGAGTCTACAGATTGGTAGAAAATCTTTATCACATACACCTCATATAAAGCAATAATCTCTAGGATACATAAAGAACTCAAAAAAACGCCAAAAAAAAATCATAAATAACCCATTCAATAAATGGGCTAAGGAACTAAACAGACACTTTACAGAAGATATACAATCTATCAACAAATAAATGAAAAAATGTTCAACATCTCTAGCAGTTAGAGAAATGCAAATCAAAACTACTCTAAGATTTCCTCTCACTCCAGTCAGAATGGCAATTATCAAGAATACAACAACAACAACAACAACAAAAAAAAAAAAAAAAAAAAAAGAATACAACAACAATAAATGTTGGCAAGGATGTGGGGAAAAGTACACTCATACATTCCTGGTGGGAATGCAGATTGGTGCAACCATTATGGAAAACTTGGAATGGAACCACCAATTTGACCCAGTTACCCCACTCCTTGGTTTGTACCCAAGGACCTAAAATCAGCATACTACAGTGATGCAGCCACATCCATGTTTATAGCAGCTCAACTCATCATAGCTAAACTGTGGAACCAATCCAGGTGCCCTTCAACAGATGAATGGATAAGGAGAATGTAGTGTGTAGATATACATATATATATATATATGTGTGTGTATATATATATATATATATATACACATACACACATACAATGGAATACTACTCATCTTTAAAGAAGAATGAAATTATGACATTTGTTGGTAAATGGATGGAGTTGGAGAATACCATGCTAAGTGAACTAAGCCAAACCCAAAAAACCAAAGGCCAAATGTTTTCTCTGATATGCAGTTGTTAATTAACCATGGGGTGGGGGGGGTACTAAGGAAGAGTAGAGTTACTTTATATTATGTAGAGGGAAGTGAAGAGAGGGGAAGGGGTATGAGGGTAGGAAGGATAGTAAGTAGAGTGAAACAGACATTATTACCTCATGTTCATATATGATTGCATGACCCAGGTGTGATCCTATGATATGTATAATCAGAAAAATGAGAAATTACACTCCATTTATGTATGATCTGTCAAAATGTATAAATGCATTCTACTGTCATGTACAACTAATTAGAATAAATTTTAAAAAATTAATAAGAAAAGAAAGAAAGCCTATTAAAAACAAATCTCAGAGGTAGGAGAGGTTCAGACATAGTTTAATTCAGGACTCAGTAACACCCAGATCCTCTCCTTGACCCTACTTCTTTTCAGATTGATTCCTACATAGGTTCCATGTGTTCCCAACCTCTATATGGTTTCTCAGCAACTTCAGTCTCAAATTTTCACTGCCCTTTAGCAGTGGGAGCACTTTTTTTTGCATAGTTCTCATCTTTGAGTCCTGTCGGCCCTGCTTGGTATGACAAGGGTCCTGTGCCCAATGGAAGCCCTTCTGTCCAGGGAGATGAAGCGTAATTGGCTTAGTCTGGCTCATGTGCTCCACTGGGTGCAAAGCAAACCAGGGGTGAAGCAAAGTTCTTTTAAGCAGACTCACAGTGGGAAAGGGGTATTCTTCCCAAAGCTGAGAATATTGCAAGAGCAAAGTGGATGAGGCAGGTAATGAGCAACATAAATCACACCCACCATAAACATACATTTTATTATTTTTCTATAATATTATAAAATATGATCATATTTTGGAAAAGAAAGGAGATAAGATGAAACAATTTGTCTTACAGACCTATCACAATTAGTCATATTCTAGTTTTTATTTAATCATAATTCTACACACATACATGGCCCAAATTATTTAAACTGAAAGATAAAGCATAATCCAACAATTTACTAGGTTTAATGCACATCATGCTGAAATTTTTAATCAAGCAAATATCTCAAGTTTATATGATACAAGAGGCTTTAAGCACTAATGGAAATTTGATTGAAAGTAAACTTTTTATTAACATCAAGGAGTTCTCCTTACATAAACCATAAATGTCATGCTAATAAAAATGCAAAAATTGGCTTGGATATTGTGACAACTGCTATAAATATGTATTTATGGCAACACGGTGCCAACAACCAAACCAAATGAGCATAAACAGTCCCATGTAAAATGAACACATATAATTATTTCATTATTGCCTCCATTATATGAAAATCATATAAGTGAGAGAGAGAAAAACTTTAGATTGCTGTGGGAGTATGTATACCAAGACTTTGTTTACCTGTAAAAATCATCCGTTTCCCCACAGTGTCAGATTTTGGCTCCCGGTATGTTACAGATGCCATGGCTATGGTCTTAACTGTGCCAATGAAATTTCTTTCTCAACTTCTTCAGACCAATTAACCAGCACCAGTTAGAACCAAAGACCATAGTTTTTGCTCTCCCTGTCCATGACCTAGGCTTGGTGGTTGCTAAGGACTCTTTATGACATGTTCCTTCTAACAGAGTTCCAGTATTCCAGTCTCTAAGAATAGTCAGATACAGCAGTGGCATTTCCAGGAACTCCATCCAATGATTTTTCCTCATCTGTCAATGTTGAGTTAGAAAAGACCTGTCCACAGTTCAATTCACAATAGCTAATTTATAGAACCAGCCTAGGTGCTCTTCAACAGATGAACGGATAAAGAAAATGTGCATACACACAGTGGAATATTACTCAGTCTTAAAGAAGAATGAAATTATGGCATTTGCTGGTAAATGGATGGAACTGGAGACTATCATGCTAAGTGAAATAAGCCAATCCCAGAAAACCAAAGGCCAAATGTTCTTTCTGATATGTGGATGCTGACTCACTTTACGAAGGAAGTGGAGTATTGGGGGAGGAAGGGAGGTTGATAGGATTGGAATAGGAAAGACAGTAGAAAGAATGGGACATAACTTTCTATGTTCACATATGAATACATAACCAGTGTAACTCCATATCATGTATAACCACAAAAATGGGAAGTTATACTCCATATATATGTGGCATGTCAAAATACATTCTACTGTCATGTATAACTAAAAAGAACAAATAAAAAAAGGAATTTATACTAAAATACTGAAAAATACTATGTGTTTTGAACTTCACAATTACAGAATTTTTACATTTTTATATGTTCTATCTAAATATCCTAGTAATCACATTATTAAAAATAATGTTTAAACACCCTATTCCCATGACTTGATTTTACAAGTCAATTACTTTGTTTTCTCTAAAATAAACACCTCTAAAAAAATTATATTCTTGGGCTGGGGATATAGCTCAGTTGGTAGAGTGCCTGTCTCGCAAGCACAAGGCCCTGGGTTCAATCCCCAGCACTGCCAAAAAAAAAAAAAAAAAATTACATTCTTATTTAAAACACTTATAATTTTCCTAACTGCTGAGACTAGAAAGTTGAGTATTGAGATATTTCTTACCTTAAGACTTTTTTCCCCTGTATATAAGATGTTAGAACAAATTCTCCCTTATTATATTAAATAAGTAGAAGTTATTCATGTTGATTTGCAGATGAGCAAAATATAAGTCACTGACTTTTGAAACCATTACATTATTTGGATGTATGGGGAACAATTCAATCCATGGGAAAGGCAATCAACTAAACAGAACCCTTAGCACTTGTTAAGAGTCCCCAAACCGTTAAAACATGAGCAACTGATGCTCACTACTGTTTAGGTCAGTGTTTTGAGGCCTTCTCAAAAGCTCATTTTGCAGAAATTCTTTTCTCTTCAATTAATATACTAAAACCAAACTGGGAGGAAGACAAAAATCAACAAATTATGCTCAACTTACCATAGTATTTCCCCTTTTTATCTGTAGGATTCTGGCTGATGATCTGTTTTTTCCATTGGAATCTGAACAAAGTATTACTAAAAAATGTTTATATCCATGGGATGTCGATCTACAATGCATTGGTATATCAGAAGAGGTGGATACCCATTAATTCCTAACAGGGCATCTTCCAAACTCAGACTAGAGATTCCCAACATAGGAAGGAAACTTTTGCAGGCTGGCCAGGATCCTATGAACAGTTTGGATTTTCTAGAAACCTCTGACAGAAACATCCTGGTGTGTTTTGCTTACTCTGCTGAAGTTTAATTACCTCTGGAGTATATTTCTTAATTTCTCTCAGTATCTCCCTTTGGTTATGAATGTGCTCACTGTCTTAAAACATTTGTTAGCTGTTCTTATGGAAGATCTCACGTGTAATACATGACAAAGTATTATGTATTATGAATAAAAGTCAGTGTTATCATCAACTCAAAAAAAGAAAGAAAGGAAGGAAGAAAGAAAGAAAGAAAGAAAGAAAGAAAGAAAGAAAGAAAGACCAGACCTGTCTAGGTATTAGTCTTAGATCGTTCTTCTATCCCAGAGAACCTGGCAGGTTCAATCACCATTGTCTTTCAACATTTCCCAAAGAATGTTCTGCAGGGATGCATGTAGTTAAAAAAACAAAACAAAACAAAACAAAACAACCCACAAAAAACAAACAACAAAAACAAGAAATATATATATATATATATATATATACATATATATATATACACATATATATATATAAACCAAGAAATGATATATATACACATATATAATAAAAAAACAAAATCTGCAAACCATGGTTAAATACATTTGAAACTCACCAGTCAGATAAAATACAAAAGGAATCACATTAATAAAAATGACAATTTATATATATATATATATCTCCTCACATTTTAATATTTCCTCAAACACACTCTACTTTGTCAATTTATTTGTGGCTCCCAATCTGTGTAATGCCCTTTCATTCTTCTGAGCCTTTACACATACAATTTGCTCTTCTTGTAACATTTCAATACAAATTTCTTATCCTCTGAAAGCCAATGTCCACATCTCTGCTTCCAGGAGGATGTCTGCAGAACTTTATATAATTCTTCCTCACATATCTTTAACCTCCATAGCATTGTGTTTACATCTTTCAACTTACCACTTTGTTTTAATTGTTTATTGTTTGTTTACTTGTTCATTTTGGTTTTGTTTTGTTTTGCAGTGCTGAAGATCAAACTCAGGGCCTTGCAGGGGCTAACCTGAGCTATATTCACAGTCCTCTATTTATTTTCTCTACCTTCCCACCAGACTCTGACTTCCAGAAATTCATGATAAAAACATCTTTATTTATATTTCAATTTCCAAAGTCTTGTATGCAAGAGATAGCTAATAAATGTTTATGGGATGAATAAATGAATGAATAGGTAATTCTAGCCTGCTAAGAAACAATATTGACTGCCTGATAATCTATTGAACATTTGAAAAATAATTTTGAGTTCACTAAATATATGGGGTTTCTTACTGAAATGTAATACCTTTGGTGTTGAGAACTGCAATAAAAACAAAAAATAATACAGTAACTACAGAGAGCTTTACTAGTATGGTAGGCAGAGAAATGCCCACCAAGGTCCCCTTTCAAGGAAGGACTCATATCCCAGCTGCAGGGAGTGCTGTCTCCAGTTATTAGCTCCTTCAAGTGGGCTGTGCCGCAGAGCTGCCTCTTCTCTCTGAGGTCAAGTCCTTCTAGTGAAGCCTGTATTTGGTGTCTAAGGGAAGTGGGGGATGGAGGCAGTCATTCCAGTTAGCCATGGGCAACTTTTTCACCTCCTGGGCACTCTTTGTTAGGTGCCCCTCTGCTCAATCAAGCTTCCTCCCCTTTCCCTTCACATATGTATATCTGAAATAACCATCTTGCTCCCCACTTCCAAAGAACCTGACCTGAGTCAGACAGCATAGACACATCTGCAAAAATGTGCATATACAACAGCACTTCTTCACCCTTTTCCCCTTTTTCTCCTCCCTTTTGACCATTCCACCCTTTCAAGGGGAAACAGAATGTTTCCCCCATGTGGGCAGCTACAGTCAGTCCTTGTTGTGTTACTGATCTTCTTTGGTCCTGATCTGCATCACACTTTCTGTACCTCCAGACACTTCTCTACTCTTTTTTATAAGTTGGTGAGCTAATTATAATTACTATACTCAAGGGCTCTGTATACCTAACTGAAGGCATCCCTCTCTGAAAATTCCCTATTTGAGTTCTGGAACTCCCATCTTCCAAGGCATGTAGGTTGCAAGGTTCTTAGAAAAGAGGAACCTGTTCATTTGAGTATGTTGGTTGTTGTAGTTTTGTTGTTGTTCATCAGAGATATGGGTCTCAATATGTTGCCCAGGCTGCCTTGAACTCCTGGGCTCAATTGATCCTCCCTTCTCCAGAGTCACTTGAACCACAGATGCACACCACTGTGCCTGCTCATTTGTGGTTTTAATGATGCTGGAAAGAGAAAGGAAGAAGGAACCTTAATGAAGAATCATAACTCTTTCATAACTTAAGCAGAAAAAAAAGAAGGAAGTCTTGGGTTTTGACAGAGGACCTTCCCACCATGGGAAGTGTAGGCTTCTGCTTTACCTTTAAGACTATTACTAACTTTACAATCTGTTTTAGGCATTGGATTAGCAATTCTGATGGCAAAAAGAAAGAAAACGGAGAAAAAAAGCTAAAAGAAAATAGAGGCGAGAAACCAGAGTTAGTTCTTCTCTATGAAACTATTCCATCAACTCGATACATATTTAGGTTCATTATTTTTGTTTCATTTTTTTAGGAACTACAAAAATACTTTATAATTAAGGAAAACTTTTGGATTGTTTATACTTAAAATCCTCAAAATAAAAGATAGTCAGAGAAATCTAGCATTTATCCTTGTTAACTCCCTTTTGCTCTCTCCTTTTTTCTATAAGAAATATTTTTAAAAATATAACTACAGGGCTGGGGAT
>JAJEJO010003281.1:289639-376740 GCA_020662805.1 Glaucomys volans | reverse complement strand
TATGGAAATTGATCCCTAAAAAGAGTGATAATTACAAACATAAAATTTACTTGAAATGAATTATAAATTAATTTATAATGTGGATATTTTGTCCAGTCTTTAGGAAAGAAACTCTGGTTTGAATTTTTTTTTTTTTTTTTTTTAAGCAAACTCAGTGGGATGTCAATGGAATGGCTTTTTTTTTTTTTATTTTTATTTAGGATTTTTAAAAAATATTTTTCATTGCAATAAATATTTTGTTTAGTTTTTCTTTTTTAAATTTTTATTTTCGGTGCTGGGGATTGAACCCAGGGCCTTGTACTTGTGAGGCAAGCATTCTACCAACTGAGCTATATCCCCAGCCCCTTTCTTTTATTTTTAATGTGGTGCTGGGGATCGAACCCAGTGCTTCACGCAAGCTAGGCAAGTGCTCTACCACTGAGCCACAACTCCAGGCCTAATTGGGATTTTTAAACTTAATCTTTTTATTTGAACTCTAATAAAATGTTCTTGTAAGAGGCCAGGAACATTTTGAGCAGAGGACAGATCCTGACATCTGGGAAAGAAGGCACGAATGGGTCTGGAACCCCCTGGTACTGGAAATGAGACCCTCCACCTCCTTTCACCACACAACCTAGATGGGAGAAGTTCAAACAAAACCAAGTTAGAATGCCATGTCATAAGGACAAATAAGGTTATGGTGAGGAATGAATCTGAGGACTCTGGGTCTGGAGGGAAAATAGCAAGATGATAGGGCTGGGGTAGAGCAAGGGGGTGAGAGAAGGGCAGCAGGTAGCTGAGGAGGGCCATCATCAGGATTTCTCCAGGCTGCAGGCACCCAGAAAACTTGAAGGAAGTCTAATGTCAAGAAATGCAGAATTTTAATTTTAAGCTATTTATCCCTCTTTTTATTTTTTCCTTGTTGTGGTGCTGGGGATCAAGCCTAGGACCTCATGCATGCTAGGCAAGGGCTTTACCACTGAGCCACATCCCCAGCCCTACAAGCACAAATTTAAAGATAATAAATGGGGTAATAAATAACACAGGGCATTTCATTTATGGTCCTAAAGTTGTAGCTGTGCCCAGAGGCAGGACACTTGAAAATTTCAGATGCAGGGAACTCACACTAACATAAAGTAACTAACCACACAAAAGGGTAGGTCAAAATGAACACTTGTCAATTATTTTAGGATAATTTGCTTTATTACTATAAAAAGTTTAAGTACTCAGGTATTTGATTGTTTAATCATCCAGATTCTTAATCCCAACCTTATCAATGTACCAGAGCTTAGATATTTTTAAGTTGATGAAATCATAGAGACATTATTTATTTTGGGTGACTCACATTCTTAATATAAGTTGAAAAAAGTATTCTTATAACAGTTAGCACTGAGGTTCTCTTAGACTGAAAACTTCCTTTATTATTTTTAAGTCATTTACGGTGAAGAAGAAGAAGCCCTTAGGGTATGGCCTAAAAGGAGCTGGCAAATAGAGATAGTTTTAAACCCTTCCTCCAAAAGAAGTAAAAGGAATGTGGAGGTGAGGAATAGCAATAAGAGATAAAGGGCTGGAAGGAGAAATGAGAAAGCAGGTTGAAGAGGATGGTAACCAAGGACTGCACAAGAATGGGGTATTCATTATCTACATTTTTTTTTGGTACTGGGAATTGAACCCAGGGGCACTCCACCACTGAGCCATATTCCCAGCCCTATTTTGTATTTTATTTAGAGACAGGGTCTCACTGTGTTGCTTAGGACCTTGATAAGTTGCTGAGGCTGGCTTTGAACTCGTGATCCTCCTGCCTCAGCCTCCCAAGTGCTGGGATTACAGGCATGCGCCACCGCACCCGGCATTCATGATCTATTGCTGCATAATAAATTATTGGAAAACTTAATAGCTTAAAACAATGAACATTTATTATTTCTGGCTCGAGGTCTCTCATGAGGTTGCAGACAAGCTGTCAGCTGAGGCTGAGGCCTTATGTGAAGACTCAATGGATAAGGACCTGATTCCAGGCTCACTCATGAGGTTGTTGGCAAGATTCAGTTCCTTGTGGAATATTGGACCATGGTGTGCATGTCCACAGGACAGCTCAAAGCATGGCAGTGGCTGCCTTCAGATGCAGAGAGTAAGAGAGAGCACCCAACACAGAAGCCACGCATTTTGTCTCCTAATCAGAGAGGCAATATACCACTACCTCTGCCTCACTCTGTTTACTAGAAATGAGTCACAAAACCCTGTTGACACTGAGGGAAAGACATTATCCAATGCATGTATGAGATTCATTCATAAATGACACAAGGGTATAAATATAAGAGGTGGGGATCATTGGGGACCATTTAGACGTAGGCTGCCTGTTGCAGAGAGCCAACGAGAAATCCTCTTGTGTGGCTGGGAGAATTTAATGGTGGGGATGTTGAATAGTAAACCTTAGACAGCTGCTTCATGCTCTTCAGCATCTAAACTGACTTTTGTGCCACCCAAGTGCTGAAAGATGACCTATTCTTAAAAGAGGAATGAAGGGGTAGGGCTAGTGGTAGGGAGTTGGAGGTTAGCCAAACTTTGATATATGCTTGTCTCATTCCAGGATTCTCTGGGGCCTTTTAGAGCATTCTACTTTTAGTGATAAAGAGTTCTGTTACACCACTTATTTTCTGGAAACTAGCATTTTCTAAAATAAACATCTACTCGTGCATTTTTAAAAGTTTTTAAAACAGTTATTAAAAGTAGTTGTTATTGACAAACTGAATAATCAACTAATGAATAAATTTACTCTAAAAAGTTAGCTAATCCTAAACTGGGCACAGTGGCACACACCTGTAATCCCAGTGACTCAGGAGGTTGAGACAAGATGATTGCAAATTAAAGGCCAGTCTCAGTACTTAAGCAAGACTCAGCAGCTTAGAGTTGCTATTCTGTCTCAAAATAGAAAATAAAAAGAACTAGGGATGGAGCTCAGTGGTAAGGCACCCCTGGGTTTAATCTCCAGTACCACACACACACAAAAAATTAATCCTAACGGAAAGGGAAAAAAACTTATACATACACATACATAATTTATTTGTCCATACTCATCT
This sequence comes from Glaucomys volans, assembly GCA_020662805.1. Taxonomy (NCBI): domain Eukaryota; kingdom Metazoa; phylum Chordata; class Mammalia; order Rodentia; family Sciuridae; genus Glaucomys; species Glaucomys volans. The sequence goes on along the minus strand of JAJEJO010003281.1, from coordinate 373,684 downwards.
ATTTTAGCTATATGTATATGTATACATATACACATGTACACACACACATACACAGAAGGAGACACATCCCCTCCCACCCCACTGCCAGGGATGGAACCTGGGGCCTCATGCCTCATGCATGCTAGGTAAGCACTCTGCCACTGAACTACATCCCCAGCCCACCCAAGCACCTAAGCAATACTTTTATTAATTTTATATTTTTAAAATTTCCTCTGGTTCTTTAGAGTTTATCTGAGTTTGTTAAAGGCAAATTTTACATAAGATTTTTAATAAGAAACATTCTTCTCATTCCTGACTGGTTGACTGGTTCCCCTACTTGACTGATTACACTTATCTACTAATGCTTATCATTCATACTTAGAAAGCAGAGGCTCCATCAGCCATTTATCTTGATCTCTTTATCTTCTGTGATACAAAGTCACATTACAACAGATTCTTGGTAATCTGAAAAACACCAAGATGCTATTAGATAGCTGAATACCCCAGTGAAGTAGAATTCCCAGTCCAAGAGAACAAGCTCTGAAAAAAATAAATAAAGTAAGGCTGTTCTGTCCCAGATCTTTGGAAAGGGCTGCCCTCGGGTCTAGAGAACCCAAGGGAGGAGAGGCCAAGAGGACATCTTGCCTACTACCTGGCATTCTGAAACTTTGACCTTAGTTGTCTGGGAGTCTGTGTGTTCAGAAATTATTAAACCGAGTAAGAAGACAGGGTTTCCAACATGAGAACTGTGTAATCACAGCACTTGGTAAGCACGACCTAGAGAAAAGTGCCCAGGAACAGTAGAAGGGGCTCAGATCCCCAACATTTAGAGAAGACGATACTTACCGTGGGGTGTGCTTACCTTCCTTGCAGAGATGTTCGTTTATTCTCAGAGTGCTTTCTGCATTCTGTAAAGGTACTGTTTTGCCCTCCTCTGGGCCACCTGAACCAACTTAAACATCGGATAGTCTCAGTCCGCGCCCAAAGCACAGTATTTGAGAACAGACGTGGCCTCTGTTTCAGACGAAGTAATTGACCATTTTGTGCAACCACAAAGCGGGGGCGGGGGCAGGCGGCAGGCAGGGGAGCTTTCCCGAGACTGTGCCCGTCTCCTGTTGCAGCCGGGCCACTGGCTCCCGCGCGGGGTGCGCTGGAATGTCTGGCCCGGGAAGTGCAGTGAAATGCCCTCATTGTGCCTCTCGCCCCGCGCATGTTTTCCCACGTAGAACATTCAAAATGCTCAGTTCCCTGGAAAATGTTCTAAAGAGGTTTCACAGTATTAGGCTTTGTCTTCTCGTCTTTCACAAAGGCAGTCAGTCCTCTGTTCAGAACGGCCTTTCCTTTCCATAGGCATTTCTCTTGGCACAGAGCCACGTGGACGTGAGTTACCCCGCTGAACTCCGGGGGAGAGAAGCCTGAGCAGAAGCAGGGGAGGGACACTCATCAACACCCAGAAGGACGTGGGATTGAAATGCCTACAGTTCGCTTATAAAGATATTGTCAAAGAAATCTGTTCACAACAACAACTAATAATATTTTTAAAACCTGAACTAATTAACCAAATGACTACAGAGTTCAAAAAAATATTTAAAATTAGAATATAGAGCTACGCACGTAACTCAATAATAGAGCACTTGCCTAGCATGTGTGAGGCCCTGGGTCAGGCCCCTAGCACCACAAAATGATAATACCATAATAAATTAAAAGTCAGAGTATTGAAACAGGCTTTTAGTTAACATAATGTGAATTGAATGACTTGAAATACAGGTGTCAGGCTGGGGGTGTAGTTCAGTAACAGAGCACTTATCTAGCCCTGGCTAGAGGCCCTGGGTTCAGCATCCAGCAGAGTCAAATAGATTTTTAAAACAATAATTAATAAATAAATACTGAGCGTAGTGGTTATGTTAGATACATTCATTATGTTTACAAAAATTAACAATCACTGATTTTCACAGAAAGAAAAGAATTTTCTGACTATTTAAATCTACCAAAAGAATGACAGGAATTTCAGAGAAATCACTGTGGAGAAAGAGAAAGCAGCATCAATTTCTCCCATTGCAGTAGAGTCTACATTCAAGCCAAATTAACTTATTTTTAAAAATTTGAATAAATAAGAAAACCCAGCTGAATCAATTAAGCTCTTTTTATTTTTCTGTTCTTTCACTCCATGAAAGTCTCAGACATTTTTATTGATTTTCTCAAAAGCACCAGAACACCTTTAGAAATGGTTGAGAAGAGGTAAGAAAGAAGCTTGAAACAGACAGATGATTGCAGACAGTGACTTAAGGTTGGCGTGCAGACCCAGTGCTGTGGAGTCCAGGGCCTGGAGCATGCTAGGCAAGTGCTCTACACCTGAGCTACAAACCACGCCCCAGTGATATTAAACAAAGCCACTTGGTTGATTTGAATTTAGGATTTTTAGTCAACTTTTCTTGAAGGTATTTATTCTTCCATAGGTTCTGAATTTTTCTGATTCTTTGGGAATATTCAACTCTTCTCAATTTTTTTTTTTATATTAAGGTCAGGATCTACTTTTCAATGAGTTAAAAGCCACACGAATTTTGCGTCTGTCTGGAAAATAAAGTTGGACTTCCACAGATGACATGGAGTCCAAATACACACTGCCCTACATCCCTGATATTATTACTGTCACAGAAGAGACAAAGAGTAAATTTGATATTAGGGAAGTCTTGGTAGGAAGTGAGCATAAAGCTTCACCATGGTTATAAGGTAATCCTTTGGTAAAACATCAAGTAACTTAGACATTATGATGATGATGATGATGATGATAATGCATTAATAAACGATCTTCCTATGTCCACTCTGGCCTGGTTCTGTTCTTTTTGACTAGGGTAGGGAAGTAGTGAAAATAAAGTGAACAATGACATTAATCAAACCTGCTTGATAGCATTTGGAATTAATTCTTCTCACTGGGTGGCACTACCACTGTTCCATTTTATTTATTTATTTATTTATTTATTTATTTATTTATTTTTGCCTGTTTGTGCTGACTGATAATCCTTATCAGGTCTAAGAAGTGGAGTGTGACTCTCTAACGTTAGTATTTAGTGGGGAGATAATGGAGAGAGAGGTGTGATAGCTTTTTAACAAATGTGTATGAAGTTCCTGATGGTAGGAGTAGAATACTCAAAAAGGGAGGTTGGAAAAAGAAGGGGGATGGGTTGGGAGAAAAGATCACTATACACAGTTGTTAAAACCTCCAGCTTACGTTCAGGTAGACTTAAGATTAAATAAATATAAACACTTTTTTATTGTTTAAAATCTGAAAGATGCTCCTAAAAAAGTGCTATTCTTTGCATTTTCTCATGGAAACACAAAAACAAAGTGGCTATACAGCAGAGTAACAGAGTTTTAGTAAATGTGGTTTGAATTATGTTCAGATGAATGCAAAGTGATATGTTTTCTGGGAGAGGTGTCTAGCACATAGCTCTCTTTATTGCTTGAAACTGTTTAAGATTTGATATGGGCATTTGAGGGGAGCTTCATCCTTCTTGAAAATCTAATACCACTAGACTATAAGTTGCTCAGAAGAAAGGATTATATTCACCATTTCGTATAACTCTCTCCACAGTACTTGGCATTTTGTACACAATAGGAACTAAGAAATATTGCGTCTGAATTACTAAAGTATCACATCCAAAGCATTTTCATTACCAAATGCAGAGAGGAGACCATTTACACTATGGTTATTTCCAAAATCTCTAGCTACTAATTAATGCCATGAGACATTATCGGCCATGAGACATACCATCTATTTAGAATAGTAACAGTGGTATCTTTTATTCTGTCATTCTCATTCTGCCATTTATTTGTTTCTTTAATAGCAAAATCATTTGCCTGTTATGCATTACTCAGGTTTTTACTCCCAGCACTGTAAAACTGTCTGCAATGTCAGAAAAAATGTGTCAAGCTCTGGTACCCAGCTGGATGCTGAAATACAGCAAGCAATGGGCAAGCTTGTCACATTTTCTTTGTAGCCTATTACTCTCTATTTCATTACTATTTAATATTTACTAAGAGTGCTGTCAGTTCCGTCCTTCCATTTCCTCTTGTTCACAGCTGCTGGGCATGGTTTCCCCCATCCTTTCTTGCTCCTCTCTACCCTGCCCCCACTCTCACCTACCTACTATCTACTTCACCTCAGTTCTGGATGCTTAAAAAACACATAAAGCAAGTCTCCCTTGCCACCACTTTATTTCCAAGGTCCCCCAACCAAAAAGTGAAAATGACTTAGAGAGAGATTGACAAAAAAAGAAATGAAGAATCCAGGGGCAGCTATTTGGATCAGGTGAAGCGTCAGACGCAGAGAAAAGAGGAGGAAGGTAGCGCAAACATCAGCGTCACCACCTTTGTACTCTCTCTGGGACAACCCTGGAGAAAGCCAAGCACACAGATGCAAAACAGAAGGTGCACACTGTGAGGCGTGTGTAATTAGTTTGTATGATGTTTGGATTTCTCTTCCTTTTCAAATAAACCAGTATTAAAATATTAGACAATCTATAAATATAAATGTCTGGCTTCTCTTAAAAAATTAGAATACCTGGGTCCACGTTTCTGCTTGGCTTGAGTTAAGCAGATTGATCGCTGAGTTAAGGAGACCCTGAGAAAACAAGGCGACAATTCTTGTACACAATAAAAATTTTATCTACCCAGACGCCAAAGACTGCAACCAGCCAGTCATGCAGGGTAAAGCATGCCCTCAATAGATCAATTTCAAGCAGACTGAAAATGATGAAAAGTTTGAGGTGTAGAAATTATGAAATAAATGAGATATGAGCCTTCATCTTGTCTGAAAATGGTTTAGTGATACTGCTATTTGTCTTAATGGGGGTGATCATGAGGATCAAAATTTAAAAAAAGATTTGGGTGGAAGAACAAATTTACTAAATTGCACATATACTAGTTTTCTTGGTCATTTTTTTGCAGCTAATATTAACTACTGCACGTGCCCCCTTTCAAAATACAAACATGCATGGCTGGTCTAAGTTTATATTGGGTTACGAATGTATAATACTACCTTGAAGAACACAAACATAGCCGTGGGCCAGTTAGGGGACCTTGGCCATGGAACCCAATACCTCACGTCCTTGGGTTCCCTAGCCCACACTTTCCTATTTTCGTTGTTTTCAGGGACCTCTTGCAGTTCCTGAAAGTTTGATATGTTTTGTTTTTGAGTTCCCTTCCCAGCTGTCCCACCACATATACATACATATATATGTAATTATTATTATTTTTGGAACCTATGTTGAACTCAGGGGCTCTTGACCACTAAGCCACATCCCCAGCCCTATTTTGTATTTTATTTAGAGACAGGGTCTCACTGAGTTGCTTAGAACCTCACTTTTGCTGAGGCTGGCTTTGAACTCTTCCTTCTTCCCTAGCCACAGGGATTACAGGCATGCGCCTCCATGCCTGGTTCCCTACCCCATCCTTTAATGCCACTCCTGGGATGCATAGACCATACTATTCCCACCTTAGGATCTAGAACCTGCTGAATTGTGGGTAAAACCAGAATAGATCAGCAAGGATTTTCTTTCTTCCTTCCTTCCCTCCTTTCTTTCTTCCAATTGGAAACAATTTTGTACTTTTTTTTTTTTTTTTTTTTTGACAGTACTGGGGATTGAACCCAGAGGCACTTTATCACCAAATTACATTCCAGTCCTTTTTAAAATTTTTATTTTGAGACATGGTCTTGCTAAGTGGCCCAGGCTAGCTTCAAAACTACAATACATCTCTGCCTCAGCCTCCTGGAGTCACTGGAATTACAGGCATACACAATGATTTCTTTAAAATTCACACCCCAGTGATCTTTTCTGATATTTCTGAGAAGCCAAGGTCATGTCTACATGTTCCTCAAACCCAGTGTAAATACAAGTAAGTATGTATATATAGAGAGATATTCATATGTACATAGAGATATATTTATATGCATATATAAAAATTATATGAAATTATATATAAAACAAAACATACATCTTTTGGGAGGTTGGTATTGGTGATTTAACCCAGGGGTGCTTAACCACTGAGGCACATCCCCAGCCCTTTTTATTTTTTAATTTGAGACAGGATCTTGCTAAGTTGCTTAGGACCTCAATAAGTTGCTGAGGCTGGCTTTGAACTTTCCATCCTCCTGCCTCAGCCTCCCCAAGTCCCTGGGGTTACAGTCATGCAACACTACCCAGCTGTGTTTAATGTTTTTTACTGAAGAGTGAGCAGTTACAGAGGAGCGTTAAACCCATAATGGAAAACAACTTGAAACATAGGTTTTCAAAGCGCTGTTCTGAAGGAAGTTAGCCATCCTATCTTGCCTGCTTCTGTCCTTCTTCAGTAGGGTTGCTGAATCCCTGTCCCCTCCATACTGTAGAAGCTGACATCTCTGGTGGTCTTATTTCCTACCCTGCCCCCCTGCTTCACCACTTCTACAGAAAATGCTTCAAATCGTAATAATCTCTACAGCATATGCTCTGCTCCCACTGGAGTCAGCTTTTTAATCATTAAAGACAATATTGAGCACCCCAGGCTGAAGCAGCTGTATTTAACTGATTCCGCTAGTGCAAGGCTTCAGCAGGAAAATTTGCATGGAAAAAAGGATTATCACCCCCCCCCACACACACACACCCAGAAAAGGAAAGTTTGTCTAAGGATCACTTTCAGAGATTTCAGAAATGGTGGAGACTGGTGTCAACATTTGGATGATTTTGGCATTTTCAGAAGGATCCTGAGACTTCGAGATCTCCTTAATGAAGGGCACACTAACTGAAGAATTCAGTTAGAAGTAAAAGCATGCATTAAACCCCTATTGTACATGTATCAGTGTACACACAGATGCATGGTGAGCTCTATAAGTATTCTGATGACACCAGATGACTCTTCTTTTCTTCTCCATTTTAAGAATTTCCAAATGCCACAAGAAGCTGAACCATATGAATTAAACTCAGATTCCAGAAGTTTGCATATTTACAGTCTCTGTTACTACAAGGAACCAAAAATCAAAACACACACACACACACACACACACACACACACACACACACATACAACGTGAAGGATGAGGTTTATATGATGAGCTTTGCTATCAATTATGTTCTGATCAGGTTTTGAATTTCAGAATGGATACCAGAGACATGGGGAGGGGGGTCTGTCTTCCCTCTCCCCCAGGATTGTGCATATTTCAAGTAAAGGATAAAGAAGGCTTTTTCTGCAAAGCTTGGCTTCCAGCTACAATGTAAATTTATGCCACTGATATTGAACAATACGCTATTCACACCTGTGTCAGACAGGGGAGGCACCCCTTGTCTCAGCCTCAGACCATACCAGTTCACTATAATAACCATTCCAGCACCTCCCCCTCTTCCCCATCCTCATTTCCTTCTTCACTCCCAAAGGTATGTTGTATTTCATTGGAAAGTGTTTAGAGACTACAGTAATATTCACTATATAAATAATAAATGGAATGCAATAGAATTGGAATAATCTTGGACCCTTAACTTTGGCTTACATCCCAAAACAGATTTAGACATGCAAAAGCTGCTGCTTTGACAGGGGAGTTTTCCCCCTCTTCCTTAAAACTCATTTCATTTTCTTACTGGGATTTTTGTATGCCTGTTTGGAGCTTAATAGAAGTCCACAGCCTTCTGTCTCTATTGTTCTCAGTTGCTGTGTTCACTGTGGAATGCCACATGAACACTGCATATGAAATATGAAGAATGAAGGGAGAGGAAAAGAATAAGCGTGAGATATTATAGCATAGAATTAAACCAACAATGCTTTGCTTATTTTGTGCCAGGTATCATGTTAGGGTGACAGAGGAATACAAAGAACCTTGGGGCGCAGCTCTGTTGCCAAAGGATGGGGATTCTGCAAACTGATCTCTGCTGCAAGGGTAGTGGTGGCACACAAGAAGTTCATTTCAGTTGTCAAGATCAAACTGGAAAGGCTTCCTACTTAGGTTGCAGATGGGATTTTTGGAGCTGTGAAGAACAAGAATTGGATGGGCAAAAAGAATGATCCAACCTACAGAAACAGGAAAGCAATAGGTAGGTGTGAGAATTCATGGCTGGTGGGGTAACAAAGATTGGGCCCAAATAAAAGAGGAAAGAGGGAAAGGAATTTACATTAAGGAAGGCTTTCATTTGGTGTTGAGCCCTTCCAAATGAATTCTCAGCTAGTCTTCGAAATAGCCTTGTCAACCAGATAAGCAAGTTTTTATTTAGCACATGGGTGCTCTTCAACCCAGGTCCTCTCGTGTGTAGCCTGTGCACTACCTTGAGTAATGTTGTTCCATATATACTTTTTATTACTTCAGATCAAGGATTTGGATTTGGAATTTATATATGGACAATTGGAGCCAGGGGAAGATTTTTTCAGTAAGGAAGAAACACATTCCAATCAGAAAGGAGAGAATCATCTTTAAAACATGCAGTTTTTATGGCAACCAAAGGGCCTCTTGCAAGGAGTCGATGGGGTATGCCAGGAAGAGTGGTTTTCATTTACTGAATTCCCTTTCAATATACCTGATGCCTGAGAATCTGATATAAGGTCTTAGGTCATTCTCTAATAATCTGCTATTAAGATGAGTTTTTTAAAAGTCTCCTTTCTGCAGTCGTTGAAATGATTTTTCCCCCCATACTGGTTCCCAGATGATTAATTATACCAGGACAACTTAGTGCAAATTAAAATCACAAGGGCTGGGGGTGTAGCTCAGTGGTTTAGCATGTGCTTATCATGTGCAAGGCCCTGGGTTCAATTCCAAACACACAATAAAATAAAATCACTGAAGCATTCAGAACTTGAGCCCTCATGCACAACTGATGATAGAGAATTAGAATTGGAAAAGTAATTTGATCCATAATTTCAATAGTTAATTTTTGGAAATTTAGATTAGGATACTACTTTAATTGGAGAAAACTGTGTGCCCCAAAGTATTTATTGTCTCATTATATAGTAATATAAAATATACCACAATGGTTGATTCATTTATGAAATATTGTTAATTTATTAAAATGAATATTATCAGCACCATATCAGAATATGGAAATATTTATGATGTAATGGTATGTGAAAAAAGGAAAGTAAACAATTTAATATTTAAGAAGAAGCATATGCATTAGTAACTACAGGAGAGTAAGTGGAAACTAATAATTGTATTGGTTGGGCTTTTGTTTCTTCCATTTAAATTAATTTTTAACTGAAATAAAAATGTAGCAATTGTACATATTAATGGAATAACAATATTTCAATACTTGCATACATTGCATAGTGTTTAAATCAGGGTAAACATATGTCTCCTCGAATATTTGTCATTTCTTCATGACAAAAACTTAAAAAATCTTTTCTTCTAACTTTTTGAAATGTACAATTTGTTATTGGTATTTATGGTCCCCGCCAGTGCTACAGTAAAGGAGAGCTTCTTGCTCCTTCCCCCCCCTCCCCCGTACTGGGGGTTGAACCCAGAGGTCCTTAACTACTGAGCCACCTCCTCAGCCCTTTTTATATCTTACAGTATCTTGCTAAGCTGCTTAGGGCCTTGTTAAGTTGCTGAGGCTGGCTTTGAACTCACTATCCCAAGATGCTGGGATTATAGGTGTATGCCACCAACAGCTCTTGTTTCTATATAACTGTTAATGCTTGTTTTTTTTTTTTTCTTTAATTCGTATGAATGTGTTCTGGACATTTTCTAGTGGCACTATTTTCTAAATGTCATGGTTGCAGGCAGAAGAAAATAGGGTGAACAGAAACAGAAAACCCATCACTAAGAGCAGTACTAGCCAATCACAGCCAACGTTTTTATGCTAAGTTACTAGCAGAACAATAGTTTTTTTGCTTTGCTGTGTTTTATCCTTAATCGTCAAGTATTCATACTGTTAAACCAGAAGTATTTGATATTGAATAAAGTGAGGATGTGGAAGTTCTTTACTTTTTTAAAAAACATATAAGAGGGGGAGGGTGAGAGAGGAATGGAGGATCTTTAGATTATGTAGAGGGAAATGAGAGGGGGAAGGGGCGGGGGTATGAAAAATGTTGGAATGAGACAGACATCATTATCCTATGTACATGTGTGATTAACAAGAATGATATGAATGCACATCATGCACAACAATAGAAATGAAAATTTGTACCCCATATGTGCACAAGGAATCAAAAGGAAGTCTGTAAAAATAAAAAAATAAAACAAAACATACAAGTCATATTTATAATAAGGAAAACATTCACTTTATAATTTTTTGATTATGTATGTCTTCCTCTGTCTGAATAGGTTTAAGGGCAGCTCTGCCTAAAAGCAAAGAAATGGATAACAATGTTAAGGTCTTTTCTGGCATACAATCTATGACTATAGTTCTAGAAATGCACAGCTATTCAGGATAAAGAAAATAAACCGCTACAAAGGAAATAATGGAAGCATGGTTAAAGTGGTGTATTTTTGTTAAAAGCATAATTATAATATAGAGAACAATATGCCTTTTTATTTTAACTGGCACATTTATAAAAATGCAACAATCCAGGAACGACTGAAATAATAACTTGAATAATGTTTTACAAAGCACTTCCATACCCATTATCTTTACAGTTTTACATAAAGTAAAATACTGATCCACAAATGGCTAATAATACCCTTAATTAGCCTTCCCACTTGAATTTGAGGATAATCACTACAACACAAGTATCACAGCAAAAAAAGTCTAAGTGCAAATGCCATTGTAATAGGTACTTTGCAGAATAACACACCTTGAACATAGATCCAGTCTGCATGAGTTTATGCTCTAAAATGGATGGCATAAATGTAGACAGATAGGAGAGCTTGGTAAAATGAAAAAAGAGAAAAGACAATAGCAGGAATGGAAGTGTGTTCCAGTAGATGCATATGAGCTGCAGATATAATACAAGGTAACAGACAGGTCCCTGTGTAGTAGAATCCTATCAAACCTGGGGATCAAAGTCTACTCTTTGTCACAGATACCAGAAAGCCAAATTTGCTGAGATTCCATATCCTAAAATATGTACATAAATCTAGGAGTGATAAAATATGGGGTCAAATAATTTTTTACTATAGACAAGTAATATAGATTTCGATAGGAGTTCATTTTAAAAAGCAGATGAGGTTTGCAGAACCATCCATGGGGTATCAGAGGGGAGATAATGTTGAGCAGGGAGAGGAGACCATCACAGGATTACTTGCTAAGACATGGCAAATTGGTTCCTAAAAGATAAGGGTGTAGCACACACCTGGGGTCCCAGTGACTTGGGAGGCTGAGGCAGGAGAATTACAAATTTGAGACCAACCTTGACAACTTTGCATGACGGTCAGCAGCTTAGAAAGAGAGAAAGAGGGAGGGAAAGAGGGAAGGAGGGAGGGAGGGAGGGAAGGAAGGAAGGAAGGAAGGAAGGAAGGAAGGAAGGAAGGAAGGAAGGAAGGGAGGGAGGGAAGGGAGGGAGGAAGGAAGGAAGGGAGGAAGGAAGGAAGGGAGGGAGGAAGGAAAACAACAAAACACAAATGCACCCACACTAGTTAGGACAGGAGCTGCAGTGGTATAGTCTCTCCCCATGAGAGCCAGCTAGAAGCTGAGGGGACTGTATTTAGCTCTAGGAGCTGAACTTAGAGATTCTTTGGGGTAAGAGAGGCACAGTGGGTAGGAATGAAAGTGGTTTCCAGTCATGTTGAAGCAGAGTTAAGGTGAAGCAGCAGGGCTCCCATCAGGTGCAGGACCATGGCACAGTGAATCCTGCCATGGGCAGGGTGTCCGAACTCCAGGCAAGGCTAACTGTAGGGCACCAGTCATTAAGGGCAGGGGGCAAATTAATTTCCTGTAGTAATCTAGTATGTTTTGAAGTTTCCAAAACAGTGACCAAAACAAATTTCCAGTATTATCAGTTGGATCAGATTAAGAGAATGGACTCAGGAGTGGAGGACAGTGAGGCCTCCAATCACCAGGATGGGACAAAGCAGGATGTCCATTCACAAACCTAATGAGGAGGGGAGGGGTACTGCTTTCCAATCAGTCTGAAGTTAATACTGAGCTCCAGATGGGGATCTTTGTATATGCTGCCAACATAAAGTTGAACTGAGCCCAGAGTGGTGTCCATGGCCCCAGCTGCTTTGGTAGATCTGCCATCATTGGAACCAGAACCAGAAACCTGAAAGTTAGAAATGGAGAGCAAACAGGAATAACCATATTCTCCCAGACATTGGAAGTGGGTCAGAGCTACAGTTTGGATCTGAAATGTACCCCCCAAAACCCATGTGTTAAAGAATTGTTTCACAGTGTGGCGCTGTAGGGAGGTGGCGGAACCTTTAAAAGGCAGGGTTGTCTAGTGGGAGATCTTATGTCATTTGGGATGTGACTTTGAAGAGGATTATGGGATGGTGGTCTCTTACTCTCTTTCTTTGGTTTTCTGGCTATGCAATTAGCAGCTTGTGCCCCCATATGCTCTGCAATGATGTATTATTTCACCAAGGGCCCTAAAGCAATAGGGCAAACAGACCAAGGACTGAAACCTCTGAAATTGTGAGCCAAAGTAAACCTTTCCTCTTTTCAAATTTATTCTCTCAGGCATTTGTTAATGCAATGGAAAGCTGCCTGACATAACAATGGTGGTTTGAACAAGGAATGGTAGGCAAAGATAGTGTAGCCCAGAAAGATAAAACATTTTTAGTGGAAGAGGCTGTTAACACTTAAAATTTTTAGGGACTCTGTTGCAGGGGGAAGAAAGATGGAGACCACAGTGTCATCCTGGTATTTGATCCTGTGCAAAGCAAACCAAGAAATAATGAAAACAACTAAACCATATGTAAATTTTCCTAAATTCCCCTTCATAGAGTAGGAGTAAGCATATGTAACATCTGAATATTGACTATAGTAGACAAATTGGAGGGAAAGAAATATTGAAAACAACCACAAGAAAGAGTGGCACTGTGAAGTTGGACCTCTTAGCACCCTCACCTCACATGCCCTCAGCTGTGAGAGCTGGACCCTGACCTGTGTTTTCCTTTCCTCTCCCCATCATAACTCTCAGGCCCAAAGCCAGAGGCCTCAGTCCTTCTTCCAAAACACAGACACTTGCCTCACCCTGAAACAGGGATGCTGGCCCTTGGTTACATCCTGGTATATTAGTCAATTTTTATCATGGTGATCAAAATACCTGACAAGAAGGGAAATAGTTTAGAGGGGGGAAAGGTTATTTTGGTCTCATGGTTTCCAAAGTTCAGTTGGCCAATTCCATTGCTCTAGGCCTGAGGTGAGGCAGAACATCATGGAAGAAGAGCATGGTGGAGGAAAACTTCTCAGATCATGGCAACCAGGAAGCAGAAAGAGAGAGAGGAAGAGACCAGATACAGTCCAGGCCATGCTGCACTTCCCTTCAGTTACCATCCACTGGTCCATTTAAATAATTAATCCATCAAATGGATTAATCCACTGATGAGGTTATAGTTCCCATAATCTAATCTTTTCACCTCTGATGATTGCTACATTATCTAACACATAAGCTCTTTGGGGGACATTTTTAGATCCAAATCAAAACACCTGGGACCCAGCTTCATGGTGGACAGGAAGAGATATGGTACAAGGACCTCCATTTGTCCTCTTAACTAAAAGTTTGTTAGAGAAGCAAACATTAAAATTATAGAGCTGGCACAGCAGGAGCACCATGGAAACTGATGGCACTGCTCTGGGAAAATTGTAAGTCTTATCCCTGATGGGACAGCATGACCTTGTCAAGTGATAGAGTCAACATCAGCAGCTTCCCATGTTGGTGGTACAGAGGTTGGCAATGACCACAGAAACCAGAGCAGCTCTTGTCAGACAGAGCAGCAGGTGACATGACAGGACTGGTATGTGCAGAGAGTTAGACCTCAGTGAAACAGAATTGGCTATGAGGAAGAAACAGGACTGGCCTGGCGGTGTCACATCCTAATGACTTGGGAGGCTGAGGCAGGAGGATTGAAAAGCAGAGACCAGCCTCAACAATTTAGTAAGACCCTGTCTCAAAATAAAAAATAAAAAGAACTGGGAGTGTCACTCAGTACTAAAGTGCCCCTGGGTTCACCCCCAACACACACATAAAGAAAGAAGGAAAGACAAGTCCACCTAGAGACCCTGCCAGAGGAGAGGAGACTGGTGAGTTCACAGTGAGCAGTTAAACCAAAGACTATTTTCACTATCTTTGAAGCACCCTCATGTGATGCTTAACAATGGAGATACATTCTGAGAAATGCGTCATTAGCTGATTTTGTCATTGTGCAAACATCTTAGAATGGACTTACAGAAACCTAGATGACATACCCTGCTATACATCTCTAGCCTATTTTTATGTATTTATTTTTACTTTTTGAACTTTTTGTTGTTGTTGCTGTTGTTAAAAACTAAGACACACACATTAGCCTAACACCATCTTCCACCTCCACATCCTGTGCTTCTGGAAGGTCTTCAGGGCCAGTCACATGCATGGAGCCGTCATTTGCTATGATAGCAATGCTTTCTTCTGGAAAATCTCCTGAAGGACCTGCCTGAGGCTGTTTTACAGCAATTTTAAAAACGAAGAAGAAAAAAAAAGAAGAAGAAGAAATACAATAAATACATAAACTAGAAACAATCATTTATCATCATCCTCAAATGTTATATGAAATTGTATGTACTCTACTTTTACATGAATGGCAGCACCGTAGGTTTGTTTATGCTAGTATCAACACAAGCATGTGAGTAATGCATTGTGCTAGGACATTACAACACACCTATGATGTCACTAGGCTATAGGAATTTTTCAGTCCGATTATAATCTTGTGGGATCATTGTATATGCAGTTCACCATTGATGGAAAAATCATTATGCATCACATGACCAGTTCTCTCTCTCGCCCTCATTCTCTCTGGTGCTGGGGATTGAACTCAGGGTTTTGTGTATGTTAAGCAGATGCTTCACCTCTGAGCTGTACTCGCTGCCGGCCACCCCCTCCCCCCACACTGTCCCCTGTCAAACTGCTATAGCCCAGAAATGAAGGGTTGCATGGGTTTCTACCTAAGAAAATTTGTCCAAGATCCCATATTAATTGCTTTAGTGTTTGTCCTTTATTATTAATATGAATATCTATTTTAAAAAACTAACATGTGCTAATCATTTTGATGGGATAAGGTATTTACATACATGTAAAAAAGGTAACTATCCCCCTTTGTTGTTTAAGTAATGGATCGCAGAAATATTGACTGAGACTTGAACCCAGGTCTGGTACCTAATTTCCAAACCCTAGCTTCCCCCAGTTTCCTGCACTCTTTTTGTCTTTTCTCTGTTTACCATGTGACATGTGGCATCTCAACTCCTTGCTGCCTCACTGTTGACTAGTCTTGAAAACTGCTAGTGACACACCGTCTATGTTGTTGCTCCATTTGTCCTTAGTTCATTCAGGCTGACAGCATTTTAAAATGGTTTATACTCCCCCAAAGTTGATAAAAATGTATCAGGACATTATTACCATTTGGTTTAAGTTTAGTTCTATCCATGACTCAACCCCACAAAGATAATTACAGAATAAGAAGTTAGGGTGGCTTTGCAATGCAAAGCTTTGATAGTTTTGTTTTAGAGACCAACAACAACAACAAAAAAAAACAGAGCAAAAATAGGAGGTTTACAAGATGTAATGAAAGCTTCACTGGATCAGGAGGTTATTTAGCTTCATTGTGTTCTAAAAATAAATAGAGAGGGTGGTATTTTTCTTGTGTTTTTTTTCATTGAAGTTTATTCCTCAAGCTTTAGTTTCCAGTGGTTTATTTAGGTGCTTACAGGGGTAATATCAAAAGAGTGTTAACTTTGATAACTATGTATTATTAATGAGTTGATGAATAAGTAATGAATAGCAAGATGAACAATGAATGTTTTTAAATCAACAAAATTGGCTTAAGTAGGGGTTTAGAATAGTGATTGATGCTTGGGAGGTCACTGGTTTGCATTCTTCTTATTTCATGGGGACAAAAGGATCATGCAGAACCAGAAAACTGTATTAGAATATTTTAAAGTTCTTCAAATGAACTGTCAGTAAAATATTTCTACAAAGAAACTTCTAAGGAAACAAAAGCAATTTATTAGTAGCTTCACTGCAGTTCTCTCTCAATGCCATTTTAGCATTTAAAAGAAACATCTCCATTTCTTCCACCTTATCCAGTTTAGGAAAATAGCAAGCCAAGAAGGGCTAGAAAAGAATTACTAAGGGAATTCACATTTCCGATGTCAGTAATTTTCTTGGAATTCTTCATTGTTTCTTGTTTGAAAAACATACAGATGAATAATGTTGTCTTTCTAATCTTACTAAAATTATGACAAGATTGTATAAAAATTATCAGTGGCTTTTCATGTTAATGTTTCCCTAACATATATAATATTTATGGTTTCTTCTCCCAAATTCTGAAATTTTTGAAAGCTACATCACTTTCATATATACACACACATATATATGTATATATCCTTCTCATTACAATGCCTTAGTCTAATTCCATTGAGACTAGTCTCTTTCACCTGTGAAGTTATATAGATTTTTTTCAAATCAAGTTTCACATATGGAAACGATCCACATGTGTATTGAGGTGATAAAAGGAAGCATTGATTAGCTCTCAAATCACATTAATGTAACACCACCTTGGAATTTCTATTTTGTTCCATACCTTTGCATCAATAATGCATGCAGTTACTTGCAAACAGAATTTCACATTCCTGGGCAGAGCAGTGCTGAGGAAGATTCATCCAGTCAGGAGACCTTATACAATGTTTTGTATCATATCTATTCACATGAACTTACATAAATTTTCCCTTTTATTCTGGAAGGCCCCTGAGCAAAAGTGTCTTATTAGATTCTCCCTGATCACATTTTCTTTTTTTCTTTTCTTTGTAGTTCTGGGGACTGAACCTAGGGCCTCAGCTCATGCTAGGTAAACATTCTACGCTAAGCTACACTCCCAGACCTCAGATTTTATTTTAGAATTCATAACTGATTTTTTTTTTTTTTTTTTTTTTGGTACTGGGGATTGAAGCCAAGGGTACTTTACCACTGAGCTAAGTTCCAAGTCCTTTTTTCATATTTTAATTTTGAGACAGGGTCTCATTAAGTTGCTGAGGCTGACCTCAAACTTGTAATCTTTGTGCCGCAGCCTCCTGCATTGCTGGGATTACAGGTGTGCACCACCAAGCCTGGCTCACAGCTGATTTTGAGTATTTGACAATGAATAAACACCTACCTGCCACACCTGTTTTGGAGAGAAGGCATGGAATAGAATTTATTCTTTACCTTCTAAGTAAGTGTCCTGAATATCTCTAAACAAGTTCTTCAAAACATAAGCTTTATAAAATGAGGAAGAGTGTCTTTTCATTTTTTTTTTGTAGTAAGTAAAACTGAAGTATTTATTCACTTAACTGGTTTTTTAAAAAGCTATTTTTCTCCATACCACATAAGCTTTTTGACAATTGAGAGTACTTGTATTTTAAAGGCTAAACATATTCAAGCACTATATTGCTTTTCTTTTTCTTTTGACCTGGTTGGAAGTGAAATTATGACATGTCAATATGTATTTAGAAATAATGTATCTTCAAAGGGAATTTGCATTTTATATTCATTATAATTAAATAGGTTTTCAATGATAATTTATCTAAGATATTAAAAAATAGAACCATTAGCTGTTAAAACACTGTGAAACATAAAAAACTCACTGGGGAAATTGGTTTGTTTTGTCTTCTATGAGTTCTATCAGATGGTAAAAAATCATTTTGGAAAAACATTGCTTTGAAAATACTGGATTTAGGGGTTGTAGCTCAGTGGTGGAGCACTTGCCCAGCGCAGGCAGGGCTTGGGTTCAATCCCCAACTCTTCAAAAACAAAACAAAACAAAAAACCAAGATTTTAAAACAAAGTTGATCTCAACATTTGTTGAAGGAATGAATATTGCTTCTTTAGTGGGAAAAAATGTTACATCTAAATAAAGAAAATGCAAGCAATGCCTGTACATTGGTTGTATATCAGTTGGGTAATCAGAATACCATTGACTTACTTTACTCATATGACAGTTAATTGTCCCCAGATCCATCTTTATGTTGCTGTTTCTAGGTTGCACCACATCCTCTGCTTCCCACAATCAGAACCAACATCCTGCCTGCTTTTCCCAAACCTGAACCTTTCTTTCGTCCTCTCACCATATTTTCTGGCTAATTTTTCTCTTTGTAACATCTACCTAATGAGTATACTCAGAATAACTTCTGATATCAGTGTGATAGGCTTCTAGGAGAGTTGTATTGGCATGGTTTAAAATGAGAACAGATGGACAGATGTGGTGGCACATGCCTGAAATCTCAGTGACTCGGGAGGCTGAAGCAGGAGGATCACAAGCTCAAAGCCAGTCTCAACAATTTAGTAAGGCCCTAAGCAACTTAGTGAGACCTTGTCTTAAAACAAAAATAAATAAATAAATAATAGGGCAGAGGATGTGGCTCAGTGGTTAAGTGCCCCTAGGTTCAATCCCTGGTACTATAGGAAAAAAAGAGAGAGAGAGAGACCAGATGTCTGGGTGTGGTGGCACACAACCATAATCCCAGTGACTCAGGAGGCTGAGGTAGGGAGATCACAAGTTCAAAGAAAGCCTCAGCAACCCTAAGCAACTATCTAAAACTAAAAAATAAATCAAAAGGACTGTGGATGTAGCTCAGTGATTAAGTGCCCCTGGATTCCATCCCCAATACTCCCCCTACCAAATGAAACCAGATTATTAAACAATCAAAAATTATTATTAAATAGCTTCCCAAAGGAACCATGAGATAGCACTTTAGGTTTTTATTACTACATGTTTAGGATAACTCATGTAGTTATTCCTAATGACCCTAAGTGTTATGCAGATTAAGTCCAACAAGTGACTATAAATCTTTCATTCCACCTTTATATGTTTTGTACCTCTTCTCAGAATAGCATAGTTGCCATGGAAACAATGACAATGACTATATTCAGCTAGGAATATTTGCTATTATATGAACCACATGTTATATACAGTTCTTTCCTTCCTTCAAAACAAGAGAGATAATCTGAAGATTAACATTCTTAAAATATTATTTTATGCATGCATAAATTCTCAGGGTCATACATTGAGATTTCACCATAGATGTCAGTATCCCCAGTTTACAGATAAAGAAACTGAGGTCGTAAGATGTTATATTACTTTTTAAGTATCACTGCTCTGGTTTGAGTATAGTTCAAGTGTGTCTTCCAAGTGTTTGTGTGTTGAAAGTGTTTGTTTTGTTATAAATGTCTCTCTATGCTGCCCAGGCCAATCTCACACTACTGATCTCAAATGATCCTCCAGCCTCAGCCTCCAGACTAGCTGGGACTACAGTTGCATGCCAACACACCCATTTGTGTGTTGAAATTTCATTCCCATTGTAAATTATTAAGAGGGTAAAATATTAACTGACTATAGTGGTTCAATGTGGGATTAGGGAGCTCACTAGGATTAGATAAGGTTATGAGAGTAGAATCCCTGCGATTCAATACTGGTAGCTTTGTAAGGAGAGAGACTAGAAGAGACAGTGACACATGCATGCTACCTGGCTCTTGCCTTGTGATTCCCTGCAGCAACCCAGGACATTGCCAGCAAGAAGGCCAACAGCAGATATGGCCTCCTGGATCTCCAGAACCTTAAGCCAAAATAAACAAGCCTATTTTCTTTAAAACTTTTTCAGTCGGTTGCTTCAGTTATTAGCAACAGAAAAATGAACTAATAAAGTCACTAATAGCTGGTATTCAAATTGAGGCAAGTCTGACATCAGAGTCTTCTCTATTCTGTGGCCTTCAATCAAAATAGTTGCTCTCCATGTATCTTTATTTCCTTCATTATCCATTTCTTTCTCAATTTTTCTAAATAGCTTCCACTTTATGGTGGAAAAGAATTGTCTGATTCAAAATTCTAAAACTATTTTAGAAAAATTTAAAATTTTGTAGTCTTCTAAGATTCTGTTATATTTTACGTAAATTTTTATTCGCAGAAATATGATATATAACTTGAAAAAAATTATGCATAAAAGACCTATAAATGTTAGACAACTGATGTATACTTGATTTATAAGTGAGATTTGCAGAAAACAAAAATAGAGAGTAATGAGTATAGAAGTTGTGGGTGTGACCAGTTACTGATACAAGAAGGGAAAGGTGCTTTCCTGTATGTGGGAGTATGGATTTAAATTCCCCCAGGATATGAGGCCTCGGGTCCCAGGAGTCCCTAAGACAAATAACTAAACTCAATACCTCTACATGAATACAGAACCTTCAAAAGGCAATGTCTTTAATGAAAGTATGGACTATTATAAAAAAAAGAAAAAGAAAGAAACAACCATCCCTATGGAATCACTAAAGAAATTTTTCAGCTTGGTCTCTGACTGAAAGCAAATAGCCTCTCCTGAGAATTTGTAGCCTTATGGCAGCTCTTATCCGGTTTAGGATTTGAATTTATACCAGGGAGTGGCAATATTTTCTCTAATGGGCCACAGAGCAAATCCCGTCAGCTTTGTGGGCCAGTCTCTGTTGCAACTGCTCAACTCTGACATTGTAAAGTGACAGATACTGTAGAAAGACATAAACAAATGGGCGTGTTTATGTTTCAATAAAACTTTATTTACAAAAATAGATGGTAGTTTGTTGGTTTACACTAACTACATGAACTGGAGACCCATAAGGAGAAATCTTGATATAAAAACTGGTCATGTTTAGTGATAACAGTAGGGTTCCTGGATGAAAGAAATACAACCCTGTTCAGAAGGAATGTTGTTAGCTCTGGATGTGAAGGGTTCCCTTGCTAAAGATGAACATGTGTCCTTGATATAAACCATACCAGGTAACATTTTGCCATGCCTGAGAGCCAGCAGACATGATAGGTGGATTAGGGTTCCCAAGACCTCCAGATAATAAAGCTATTAGACAGGGTCTATAGAATGAATGCAAATGTGACTAAGGGCATAAAAGAAAGACTCTAAATTATGGGAAAAATAACAGAATGAGACAAACATCAATACCCTACATACATGTACGATTATGCAAATGGTGTGACTCTACTTCATGTACAACCAGAGAAACAATTGTACTCCACTTGTGTACAATGAATCAAAATAAATGAATAAATAAATAAAAGTAGCTTAAAAAAAAAAGGATGAGTCCACAAAAAAACAACGAAAATTTGAAAGAAATCAAATAGAACTCCTATAAATGAGAAACAAGAGTAATTGAAATTAAATATTGATAGAAAAGTTAAAAATCAGAAGAGAGATTTGTTAAAGTGGAAGTTAGTTCTGAGGAAACTGTCTATAATATGTCAGAAAGATGAAGAAATGAAAAATATAAATGGTTAGGGCTGGGGTTGTGGTTCTGTGGTAGAACACTTGCCTAGCACGTGTGAGGCACTGGGTTCAATCCTCAGCACAACATAAAAATAAATAAATAAAATAAAGGTATTGTGTCCATCTACAACTAAAAAAAATTTTGACAAAATATAAATGGTTAATTGGGAATGGAGAAAAAATAAAAGGATCTAGCATACAATAATCCTTACAAAACTTCTGGGTTTCTTTAAATAAAGAAAATCAAGAAAATGGGAGAAATGCAATATTTAAAGAGAACGTCTGAAGTTTAAAATTGTTTAAAGTCAAAATCCTCAAATTCATGATTCACAGTGAAACCTGTGGGCTGGGGATATAGCTCAGTTGGTAGAGTGCTTACCTCACAAGCACTAAGGCCCTGGGTTCAATCTCCAGCACCGCAAAAAAATTTTAAAAAAAAACACAGTGAAGCCTGTGAAGGATAAATAAAAATGCATTTTAGTAAGATTTCAGAACTAAGACAAAGAGATGGTTTAAAAATAATTGGTGAAAAAGATATTTCCTACAAAAGAATAGTAATTGGAATGACACCAGACTTCTGAATTATAACAATAGAAACCAAAAGACAGTGGAGTAATAATTTTTTTTTTTTTTTTTTTTTTTTTGGTGGTGCTGGAGATTGAACCAGGGCCTTGGGCATGCAAGGCAAGCACTCTACCAACTGAGCTGTATCCCCAGCCCCATAATTTCAAAGTAGTAAGAGAAACTATTTGTCAGAATTCTGTATCATGCTGAACAATCAGATGAGGGTTAGAAAAGAATTTTCTCAGACCATTTCATACCATGGATCATTGTATCCTTCTTAAAGATCTCTCTTTTTCTTTCTCCCTCTCTGAAAATCTATTTCCTCCTAATTATAACTCTATTTTTTTCCTCCTAATTGTGAACATTCCAAGGAAATTTATTCTTGGCTCTTTGCTCTTCTTCATTGTTTTCAATTCTTTGTGACTTGCTGATCCATGGGGTTTTTGCCTTTATCTCACTAAAAATTCAGTCCTGGGTCATGAGGCAACAGGAAATTTCCAGTTGATTGTGTAACTAAAAGTAACATTCATCAATTTCCCCATGGCTCCTTGCTGCTACACTGGCTGAATTAGGTATCTTTTCCAATGTCTCCATGTGTGTTTTGGCTGTGTTTTTTGTAGTCCTGGGGACTGAACCCAGGATTTGTGTATTCTGACTCATACCCTCAGCCCTCCAAGGCTCCTATATTCAATTCCATCACTAGTGTCTTGTTACCTGAAATTAAAACTTTGGAGTTACTGCCCCCCTTTTCCTCAATTCCTATATCTAATCTGTTATTACAGCTTATTAAATTTAAAAATTTTTAAATTTATTTTTTGTTATAACTTCACTTTGGTATTTTTTTCTCTGTATTCCTGAAGAGCTCAACTGCCTTCTCATCAATCTCCATTATTCTGTTCTCCTCTTTTGATCCAGTCTGAAGACTTACTGCCATGTTGCTAACATAGCATGCTCTCCTTGGAAGTCACTTCCCTTGGCTTTCATTTTTCTTAGGTAAAAACCAGCTTTATCACATTGGTGTTGAAAGGCCCCTATATTCTGTGCTTGTGAGGTTTGTTCATGAATGAGGCGGTTTATTAACCCAGTTTCATTTGTTCTAATGTTTCTTGTTGAATATTACCACCTGTCTGGCAACTTTTGGCATGCTTTCACTTTTTTTTCACTCCTAGGCACTAGGGATCGAACCCAGGGGTGCTTTACTACTGAGCTATGTTCCCAGGACCTTTTATTTTGAGACCTGGTTACACTAAGATAGCCTTGAACTTGGGATCCTCCTGCCTCACACTCCCAAGTTGCTGGGACTATAGGTATGTGCCACTGTGCCTGCCCAGCTTCTTGGACTTTTTGAGGAAAGCTTCCAGAGCTCTGACAAACTCCTGCTGTCTTACATCTTTATAGTAATTCTAAGCATGGTGCAGCTTCCATGCTGTGAGCCAGGGAACAGGGGTGTGCTTTTGGTTCGAACTCACCTTATCAATGTCAGAGTTCCCTAGCATTCCCCTTATCTATCTCCCACATCTTAGTCTAGATCATTCTGCTTGTCTTCCTCACCACATTTTTTTGTTTCATGTCTTGTCTCTCATTACCACAGCACCTTGTTTTGCATTTAACAAAGGAATTTAAAAAAGAAAGACTTTATAGAAACTGTGCATGTGCATGCTACAGCTTTAGCTAAGTGTAAAACCTGAACTTGCAGGATGCTTTAGTAAGAAGGGTTTCAGAAAAGTTGTCTGCTTCAAAGAAAGGAAAATGGAGTCTTCGTGGCCTCTCAGAGCACTCTAAAGGTTGTCTTTATTCCTTTGTTGTCCTGAATTTAATGTCTCAGGTTCCTAATTAGATTAAATGTCCTTGAAGATTTTTTAAATGTCTTTCATCATTTTTACATCTTTCCCCCACTTCTCTGTATGGAATTTCAACTACATAGAAGGTACTCAATAAGTCCTGGTTAGTTCATAATTAACTGGGCAGCATGTTCTACTGTTGCAGCATACTTTAGTGAATCTTCCACTTGAGCTGAGGTGGATCCTTTAGGAAGCTGCCTTATTTGGGCTAATGATGGTATATCTCTAAGCAGACCTCTCATCTCCTGCATCATCTGCCACCTTGCTCCCTCCTAAAATGCATTTCCTGCTAATAAAAAATGAAATCCTAGTTCTGGCTCCTTTCACTTTCTCTAGAAATGCTTTCGAAATTAAGCAATGGTAGTGATCTTTAGGAAGTGTGGGTTTATTTTCTATTAAACATTAATGCACTTAATGAAATATCAGCATTTTTCTCATATCCTTTAGAAGCTCCTTTTTATCAGTAAAAAGATGTTGTATGTTAGGGGTGGGGATATAGCTCTCAGTCAAGGCCCTGGGTTCAATCTCCAGCACCATGGGGGAAAAAAAAGGGTGTGTGTGTGTGTGTGTGTGTGTGTGTGTGCGTGTGTATCTTTTTCGGTAGTTTTTTTTGTTTTTGTTTTTTGTTTTTTTAATTCCTTAAGAAGAAGACATCTGAGATATTTAAAACAAAGTGGTGTTTTTTGTTTTATTTGTCTTAGTACTAGAGATTGAACCCAGAGACACTGTACCACAAGCTACATCTCCAGCCCTTTGAAAAAAAATTATTTTGGGATAGGGTCTGGCTAAGTTGCTGAGGCTGGCCTTGAACTTGCAATCCTTCTGCCTCAGACTCTGAATCACTGGAATTACAGACATGTTATACCACACCTGGCTCAAAGTAAAGCATTCTTGACTAGCCATTTTATGTGGTCTCCATCCTGTTAGACTTAGACATGAACAAGATGGCACCTGTCTCTCAAAATCTACTGGAAGGTGTGGAACTTTAATATCAGGGATTGTACATTTTAGTGCTACAGAAAATTTAGAATGAGCCATGCACGGTGGGGCACACCTGTAATCCCAGTGGCTTGGGAGGCTGAGGCAGGAGGATCATGAGTTCAAAGTCAGCTTCAGCAACTTAGCGAGGCCCTAAGCAACTCAGTGAGACCCTGTCTCTAAATAAAATACAAAAATAGGGCTGGGGATGTGGCTCAGTGGTGGAGTGTCCCTGAGTTCAATCCGTAGTATAAAAAAAAAAAAAAAACCAGAAAAGAAAACTAAGCATGTAATATTCTAATCATGATTCTAAAAGAAGGCAGTAACTGGTAACCCCTCACAAAGCACCAGTCAGGGGGTGGAACGCGTTGTGTGTGTGTGTGTGTGCATGTGTGTGTGTCACAACAGCTAATCATGACAGTAAGACTCAGATGGGGAAAAGGACAGATGGTTCTTATTACACTCTGCCCCTAACTCGAAGTATCATTCCTACCATAAATAGAATGTGAGAGAGAGAAAAACATCATGAGATAAAAATCTACACTATTTTGTGTCATCAAATTGTTTAAACCTATCTGTAATGATAAGTATGTACTGTAATTTAGAATGCAGTGAATACTGTGGCGTAAAATTAAAAACTTTGGGCATAATAAATATGGATAATCATCATAGACACAGGCAAAGATTGAATGTAAATATGCCTATTTGTTAAAAAAAATTTTTGGAGTTGTAGATGGATACAATGCCTTTATTTTATTTATTTATTTTTAGGTCCTGAATTTAATGTCTCAGGTTCCTAATTAGATTAAATGTCCTTGAAGATTTTTTTTTCAAGGGTTGAGGATTGAACCCAGTGCCTCATGTGTACTAGGAAAGTACTCTGCAACTGAGCTACAGCCTCAGCCCCTGTTTAAGTAATTTTTTAAGATACATGCTAATATCACTGTTATATTGTCTAGTGTATTTTGATGATTCCATTCCAAGCTTTGTTACTTTAATAGCTCATGAAGCTTTGTCCTACATAGAGCAGACTTTCCTCAATGGTGATTAAATGTTATTGCCAGATGACCCCTAGGCATTTTCAAATGTAGAGATGTATGTATGATTTGTGTATGGTTTGGCTCTGGAATGTTCTGCAAAGTCACTTGTGTAGAAGGCTTGGTCCCCCACACTGCCATGTTCAGAGGTGGAGCTTTTGAGAAGTGATTGGATTGCTTGACATCATCAGTGGATTAATCCATTAATTACTGAATGGACTGCTGGGAGATGGTGGAAACTGTAGAAAGTGGGGCATGGTTGGAGCAAGTAGATCATTGAGAGTGTGTCCTTGGGGACTGATCTTGTCCCAGGCCTTTTCCTCTTTCTCTTTCCTCTCTTCCTCTCTGCTTCTCAGCTGCCATGAGCTGACAGCTTTGCTCTGCCATGCCCTTCTGCCGGGATGTTCTGTCTCACCTCAGGCCCAAAGCAATGGAGCCAGCCAACCATGGACTGAAACCTCTGAAATTGTGAGAGAAAATAAATCTTTCCTCTTCTAAGCTGTTTTTCTTAGGCATTTGTCAAAGTGACAAAAAGCTGAGTAACACAGTTTGGAAAAACTTTAAATTATTAATATCAACCAGGTAGTAGATATGGTGAATATTTTGCAAACTTCGCAGATACCTCTTACCTTCTTCACACATTTTTTTACAAATCTTTAAAATTTAAAAATTGTTTTTAGTTGTACATGGACAAAATACCTTTATTTTATTTGTTTATTTTTATGTGGTGCTGAGGATTGAACCCAGTGCCTCACACCTGCTAGGTGAACCCAGTGCCTCACACCTCTACCACTGAGTCACAACCCCAGGCCAAGTTTTCTTAATTAACTTTATTTTTTCGCTGGTACATAAAAGCAAAAAGTTATGCATTGTAATGGGGTATATATGATGATTCAATAAAAGTGTTCATTATATAATGTTTAAACATATCTATCTCCTCATTTATCATTTCTTTATGGTAAAAATTTTTCAAAATCCTTTTTACTAGTCTTTTGAAATGTATAGTGCATTATTACTATCTAGTCACCCTACTATGCAAAAGAACACCATAATTTCTTCCTCCTAACTAAAAATGCATAATATGGCAATACATAATAAAATACAGTACATGGAGAATGGTACTATATAAACTGGGAACAAGCTTTCATATATGTATGTATATATATACATATATATATGTAGATATATATATATCTACATATATATATACGCCCTCAGAATTTCTGAATTTCAAGTGTGCTGAAAAATAAGAGTGATAACTTTGTGTCAGAGAACATACAATTATGTAGCAATTATTTGTTTTTATGAATGTTCTAGAAGGAAAACTTGCCAAGAAAGGACTCATCTTCTAAAAACTCTAGATGGCATGCTGTAACCATTCATTCTGGGTCCACGCCAGGCCTCCGTGGTCAGCCATGATGCTGAGCTCTATTGGCAGCATGGTTTTTAGAGAGAACAATATAAACAGACTCCATTTGTTGCCCTATGGATTGGTTCCAAGGAACATTTTTTGTCTTTGGATGATCAAAGCATGGTCTGATAGGCTAAGAATGCAATAATTGATATAATTAGCCAATAATTTTGCAGCAATATGTTATTAGTGACTGCTACCTTCTTTGCATGCTAATGGGTTTTTGGGGGGTGGGGGTTACTTTTGAAGGTTAACATTTAAAAAATACTTCTCAGAGTTATTTCTGGCTTTAGTCATTGGAATAATATAAAGGAGTTTGTGTTTAGGTTATGTCATCAGAGATTCCTTTGAGGTCACTGGGAGAACCCGTGTGTGGTTTCTGGCATCTTCATTGAAGTTGCCCAGAGTGAGCTTATCCTTGAGGACAAAGGGCAAGAAGAGCAGGAGCAGCCTTGGATCTGCAGATTCTATTATTTTCACATTAAAAAAAAAAAAAAAAAAGATTTAAAATACCTGCCACCTCTCACAGTAGAAAAGCAACACAACTATTTCTTCTAAATGAAACCAAATATAAAGTACCAATGACAAACTCACTGTGAAAGAAAATGAAGCAATTATGTGGACTGGGGCCCTACCCTAAGTCCTGAAAAGTAACTTATGAACATCCCTTTTATGTGAGTCATGGGCTCCTTCCTATGAACATTTACTACCTTTTAATTCTTTTCCCTTTTGTTGATGTGAGGGAAGGAATTCTTTTTCCCTGTTGGCTCAGAAGAGACTGGAGGATTCCATTCCTATTTCCCATTGGAGCTGGGGTGGAGGGTAATGTAAAAAAACATGAAGTTATTCTAGCACTCTGGGTTGCAGTGGGAATATTCCCATTCTCCCACAGGACTGACTGGGAACTAGAGTTCTATATCTGTTTTTGGAGTAAAAACAGCAATTTGTAGATTGAGGACAACTTGGATTTAGATGTCTTCCTTATCTAGCTTCTCCTTGGAGAATATTTTTTTAATATTCCCAAACCTCCTTTTGAGGTTATTTCTCCATCTTGTCTTTTCTGTCCTAGTGTTCCAATGATGATCATTGTTTACCTTATGAATAGTTTTTCAGGGTCCCAAGTTCTTCAGAGAAACCACTTCACCAATAATGATTCAAGTGCTCTAAAATTGAACTTAGAATTTTAGGGAAGAGATATGTTTTGATTGATAAGTACCACAAAAAGCAATGAGTTATGCTATTTCTAAATGAAAGGCAAACTATTATTAGTACCTGTGACCATTTCCTCTCTCTTCAAAGGTCTTGTTTAGCCTCACAGTGGTGCTGCCGGGGAAGTGCACGATAGGTATCGTCAATACATATGCAAATTATTGTCAAGGAGGATACCCTGTTTGTCTTCTGTGCTACCTTTCTTTTTTTTTTTTTGGTACTGGAGATTGAACCCACGGGCACTCCACCACTGAGCCACATCCCCAGCCCTATTTTATATTTTATTTAGAGACAGGGTCTCACTGAGTTGCTTAGGGCCTCGCTAAGTTGCTGAGGCTGGCTTTGAACTCGTGATCCTCCTGCCTCAGCCTCCCAAGTGCTGGGATTACAGGCATGCACCACCGCACCTGGCCTTTGTCCTTTTTTGAATCCACACAATGTCACATTAAGAGGGAGGCTATTTTGTTTAGGAAGACTAAATTTTCTTCTATTATTCTACCTTGCACTTATTCAGGATCTTTTGAACTAAAAATAAGCAAAATTCCACAGTGAGTAGGAAAGCCAAAATAACCACTATTAATCATTGATATCTAACCAGATTTTTTTACTTCAAAAATGAGAAGAGTCAGGGTGATTGTAGTTCCAACTCTCAGGAGGCTGAGGCAGGAGGATCTGAGCCCAGGAGTTCAAGAACAGCCTGGGCAACATAGCAAGACTCCATCTCAAAAAAAGAAAAGGGGTGGGGGGTAGGGGGGGGGGATGGAAGATCTCCTTTCTCTGCATATCCCATTCTCCCAGTCTAGTCATTTTCTACTGCAGGAAATACTTCAGACTAGGAATGTGTCCAGAATGTGTCCTGAAACAAATTATATTTCAGTGAAGGATTTGCAGAAACTCCTGGTAATAAAAAGTCTCATTGATTCTGATGCACACATGGGTCAGGACTTTTCTCCCTTTCTTGCCAGCATCATAGAATTCTTTAAAACAATTGGGATTCAAATATTACAAACATATCCATTTTCAGTATTTGCTATTTTAATCAGTGCTTTAGTTCTGTGATAGAAACTCCAACTAGTTTGAGCAAAAGGGGAAAATACTTTGCTGCTGCTATAACAGGATACCACATGCTAGGTAATTTATAAAAAAAAGAAATTTATTTCTCAGAGTTCTGGAGACTGGGAAGTCCAAAATCTCAGGGCTGTAGCTGTTGTGGCCATTTGATAACCTTGTGCAGGGTATCACACAACAAGGAAGAGCATGTGAGCTAGAGAGAAAACTTGACCCAAAACATCCTTTTTACCAGAAACCCATCCCTGAGATAACTAACCTATTCCCATCATAGTGAACTTAATCTGCCAATCACTTCATAAAGGCTCCACCTCTTCATTCTGTTACAAAGGCACTTAAATTTCAACTTGGGCTATGGAGTTTTACAATCAGTGTGACATTTACTCAGTTTCCCCAAACTAGGGCAGTGAGTCAGATCAGAAATATTAAAAGTTTGAGAAATTTAAGAAATAAAGACAAGACATGGAAAACAGTGAAAAGCAGGGGCATGGTGGGCTGATCCCACTCTGAGGGAGACTGGATCTACCCACAAAATGGAGTCTGCACTCTTTATTTAAATGGATAGGAATGCCAGTGGGATTCAGAGTGAAGGACTTCCTGAGGAGAACAGGAAGAAGAAGGCAAAGACAACTCGGTTGGGGGTTAGCCCACCTCCTCTATTTCCAGGTTCCTGCATTTGAACCTCAGGCTCTCTGAGCCAATGGGCAGGGTGTCGGCATAATCTGAATGGTCTCAAATAGATGGAAGGTCACCGAGAGTTCTCAGAAAAGCTGGCCTTGAGATGGCTCAAACAAACCCATAATTCATTAATGTCCTCTGACAATGGAGGAGACATCCAACACTACATACTATATGTTTGCTCAGATAATGGTGAACACAGCTCTAGAAGAGAGCTTCAGGGACAGGGCTCAGGTAAGCACTGGTCACATGACTTTAGGATCTTCTCCTCAAGGGCCATTTGTTGTCATTCCTACCTGTCTGCTGAGCTCCAAACTTATTTAAGGAGAGGAAGTATGGCTACCTAGAGTCCCAAGATTACATTATCTGTTCTGGGTTCAGGAAAAGGAGAACCCCTTTACCTCTCATTTGGGAAATTCTGGATGGAGAATCCTTGGGAGTCTGGTTGTGACTGCAACTTCACCCTGTGAACTAATCACCACTCCAAGTAGTAATACGATTGACCCGTCATGATCCTGGGGTGTTTGCTCCAGCAAGGCATCCTGGAATGGGGTATGTTTTGCAATTCCAGTAGAAGTGGGAGGCTGACAGAGGAAAAAAGATATCAAAGCCCAGAGGCAGATGAAAATATTATCTCCAGTCCATTTTATCATTTCTATTAAAAATTCATACCAGCCAGGCGTGGTGGCATATGCCTATAATCCAAGCGACTCGGAAGGCTGAGTCAGGAGGATCACGAGTTCAAAACCAGCCTCAGCAACTTAGCGAGGCCCTAAGCAACTCAGTGAGACCCTGTCTCTAAATAAAATAAAAAATAGGGCTGGGGATGTGGCTCAGTGGTGGAGTGCCCCTGGGTTCAATCCCTGGTTCCAAAAAAAAAAAAAAAATTCATACCAACCAGAGGGTCAGAGGATCCTTATAATGTGAGTTAACACAAGGCACTCATATTGGGTAATTTGAAGAGAACTTAATAAAGAGACTATTTACAAGGGTGCGAGGAAAATGAAGGGAAACCACAGCGATGCCATTCCCTGGGGCTAGGAAGAGCAAGGACCTTTCCAATTCTAAATGTGGTCAAGGATGCAGCCTCATTTCTCTCACAGTAACACCTTGGGGAGGGGTATGGAGAATAAGTACTCTAAACTCTTGCTGTCCCCTCTCTCTCTCATCTCCATTTATTGTGCCCTATTGGCTGGACCTGTCCAGAAGCCAGCATACAAGCAAAGCACCGATGTAGTTCTCACAGGTCGGCCTACCACTGCAGAGGTCAGAGTGAAAAAAATGGAGATCCTGAAAACCAAACTGAAAACATCCAGCATGACCTTATGTACATACAGACAGACAGACGACTGTGCGAGCTGAGGATGTAACTCAGTGGTAGATTACTTGCCTAGCATTTATAAGGCCCTGTGTCTGATTCAGTACACACACCCCCACACACACATACACAAAACCTGTGTACTTGAATATCTAATAGAATCCTGTAAATATGATCATATATGTAACTATGTCAATGAAATTATTTTGTTATTAAAAGATTAACAAGTCATCAAGCATTGCTTAAACAAAATAAAAAGGTTATTATTTCCCTCTAATTTTTTTTTTATAACTACACTTTATTTTTTGTTTGTTTTTGGTACTGGAGATTGAACCCAGGGGCACTTTACCACTGAGTATATTCTCAGCCCTTTTTATTTTAAGACAGGGCCTTGCTATGTTGCTGAGGCTGGCCTTGATCTTGTGATTCTCCTATTTCAGCCTCCCAAGTGACTGGAATTACTGGTATGTGCCATCACTTCCAGCCTACTTTAAAACTAATACTATTAAAACTACTTTAAAAACTAATACTACTCCACTTTAAAAACTAATACTATTGCATTACATTGAATCAATTTGTAATTACGGTTCCATATTGAGGAGACATTTCAAAAGTTCTTCAAAATGGCCTAGAAAAAAATTTAAAAGACAGGGTAACATAATTAAAGCTTTTAGAGAGTTTAACTTGGACTGGAATTCTCTGTGATAACCTTGGTCACTTTAACTTCACATGTGCCCACAGTAGGTAAGCCAAATCAATCATATGTGTGGATGAGGTGCATCATAGACCAATATTCTCTTATTTTCACCATACATAAATCATTGAAATTCAAATTATTTGATCCAATTAGAATAGGAGTAACTATCAAGCAGAGTATAATATAGACTCTTTTTTTTAAGTTCTGAAAACTGTTTGGTATTTTGTAGTAAGTGCTTTGTGTTTGCAGTTACAAATATGCACCAATATTGGCTAATACTAAAAATTCTGCTTCACTGTTGATAGTATAAAAAAACCCTGGTATGTTAGTCAGCTTTTTGTCACTGTGACAAAATACATGAGAAAATATGCTTAAAGAAGGAAAGATTTGGGGCAGAGGTACACTGCTTGCCTTCCACGTGTGAGGCACTGGGTTCTACGATCCTCAGCACCACATAAAAAATAAATAAAATAAAGGTATCATGTCCATTTGTAACCAAAAACTATTAAAAAAAAAAAAAAAAAAAAAAAAGAAGAGGGAAAGATTTATTTTGGTTCACAGTTGCAAAGGTTTTAGTCTATGGTCAGATGGCTCCATTGCCATGGGCCTGTGGTGAAGCAGAGAATCATGGTGGATAGACAGGCATTCTATAGACCTCACAGAGACCAAGAAGCAGAGAGAAAAAGGACTGGGGAAGATTCCCTAAGAGCATGCCACCTAGAATCTTTTCCTTCAACTAGTTCCTACCTCCAGCTGTTTCCTCCCAATAGTTCACCCAGCTGTGAATCAGGTGGATTAAATCCATTGATCAGATTAGATTAGATTCCACATGATCCAATCACTTCCCACATGTCCTACCTCTGAACGTTGCTACATCAAAGACCAAGTCCTCAACAACAAGCCATTGAAGGGCATTCCAGATTCAAACCATAATACCTGGCTAGTGAGACTAATATAATCAAGAGGTAGAGTTGGGAATGTAGCTCAGTGGTAGACACCTTGCATAGCATGTGTGAGGCTCTGGGTTCAATTCTCAGCACTGGGGAAAAAGAAGTTTTTGCCACTAACTTTTAACTTTTAAACCAATAGTTGGCTTCTAATTCCTTTAATGGCAGGTTGATGGTGATGATGATAATGCTAACATTTAGAGTTTTCTATGTACCATGTGCTTTACATGTTGATTATTGCCCCCATTTTACAGAAGATGAACCTACAGCTCAGAGAGGGTTATTAAAGTCACACTTCTAATAAGTGTTAAAGCCCATTTTCAAATTCTGGTCTGTGTCATTCTAAACCTTGTCCCAATGGATAAAGAATGTAGACTCCCAATAAATTGTGCTCCTGACCTATGATTTTGATTCTAGAAGATATGTTTATGCTAATATGATATAGTACAGAGTAAATGATGTTTCATTATTTTTGAATATTTTTATTATTTTCATTATTAGTTCTCCTTTTTGTAGTTTAATTTCTATTTGTTGAATTATACATTGCATTTGCATAAAGTGTCATTATTAGAATATTGATGGAATAATCAGAATACTAAGAAAAAAAACCTTTAAAATAAGTGTTCTTTTTTAAATCCATGAATCAAATACATGGTTACAATTTAAAACATGAGAAAAGCAGGGGTGAAATCCAAATGTGTTCCTAAAAAAAAAGATGGTAGACTAGGGGTATAGTTCACTGATTAAGTGCTTGCCTATCATGTGTGATCCCCAGTATTGAAAAAAGAAGAAGAAATAAAAGAGAAAAAAAATGGTGTATAAATAGCAATAAGTATTTTAAGTAGGTTTTTAAAGTACGTTTTTCTCTTAGGAAGCTTTTTCTATAGTGGAGGCAGAGTGTTCACTTCTCTGATTTTTAACCCAAAGTTAGAGTTTGAGGATAGTTTTTTTTCTATTTTTAATATGTTATTCTCATTATTTAGTAAGTTTTAATGCTTTTGAAACAGCTGTATTAGGAATGCATAATCAAAATTTCCTTTTATATTTGTTAAATTATGAAAATAATTCTCTCATTAAGTGGATCAATATTGCTATACAGAAGACCAAATTATTCTTTGCTTAACTCATTTAAGACTTCATATTCAAACATGAGACAAATAAATCTTAAATTACCTAGAAAGAATCTCAAGTGACTAATATATTGGAACATAACAAAACAAACCAACAAAGGGAGACCTCCAAACTAACAAAGTAATACCCTGTCAATTAAGCTACTTAGAAATGCAAACTAGTGCTATTGCGGTAGCAAGCAGGTAAAACTTTCATTTTCTTCTTCATTTATGGAAGGGGGGATGTCATTAGGAGTTTTGTTATTCAGTTAGTGTCTAAGAAAAAAAATCAAGCTTACCTCTAAATTTCATATTGTAAATGTGGAAGTAAGTACAGGCCTGGTGAGATAGATAAATGCTAATTAAATTAAAACTTTTGATTTTTACTTTAGGTTTTTCATTTTGTTTCATTTTCTTTTTCCGCTGTACTGGAAATTGAACTCAGACCCTTGAACATAGTAAGCAAGCACTCTACCAGTGAGCTACATTGTCAGTCCTTTTTATTTTATTTTCAGACAGATCTTGCTTGGTTCATGAGGCTGGACTTGAACTTGGTATCCTCCTGCTGCAACTTCCCGAGTAGCTTTGATTATATTAGCATGTACTACCTTACCTAGCTTTTCGTTTTTTGCTTTTGCTTTAAAAATTAAGCAGAAAGTAGGGAGAAAAACTAGAAGGAACAGAATATGAATTGTTTTTGTTAAATGAAGTTTTCAGTTTATTATAAATTTTATTTCATGATTCCTGTCAGCCATGAGCATGAAGTTTGCTTTGATGTCCAGAACAGTGATGGGTCTGGTGAGTAGGTCTCCCATAAATATTTGTTAAATAAATGAATTCCTGAACAGTCAGGAGGAAGCCAGAATAAAACAGGATGGCTCTGGTTTTGCCATCTTTTGAATTTTCAAGCACCACCGCTGGGAAGTTCCAACTTGTTCTACCCAAAACACAAATAGTGCCCCAACTGAGAGAAGCAGTGGACTTCAAGCAGGTTCAAGTGGACCTACTAAAATGCAAACATTTTTCATAGAAGTATTTCATTAAGTTGGTTAAGATTTTTTATTTCAGGCTGAATGAATTTGTGGGAACCTTCCAAACCCTGGGTGTTTACTGGATAATGGCTGAGGCTGAGAAGGTGAGAAAAGCTCCAGATCTGTATGGGATGGACACCAAAGGAAAAGCAGGAAGTGAGAAAACAAATATATCACTTTATGTTAGTCAGCTTTTTTTTTCACTGTGACCAAAATATCTGACAAGAACAACTTAAAAGAAGAAAGATATATCTAGGCTCATAGTTTCAGAGGTTTGGGTCCATGGTCAGGCTGCTCCATTGCTGTGGGTCTGAGGGAGGCAGAACATCATGGCAGGAGGGTGTGGTAGAGAAAAGTTGCTCAACTCATAGCAGCCAGGAAGAGTTTTCACTACCTCGAAGCAGTTCATTCAGTTGTCAATGGATTAATCCACTAATGAGATCAGAGCACTTATGATCTGATCTTGTCCCCAAAGCTCCACCTCTGAACACTGTTGCATTGGGGACCAATCCTTCAACACATGAGACTCTAGGGCACATTACAGATCCAAACCATAGCACTCTGCATGTGGCAATCAATGTGGTCCTACATAGCTCAAACATTAGCTCTTTCCCTAGACCAATATTTTCAAGTGATAAACTAATTTGCTATCTAAAAATCCACTGGAGACATTAAAACTTTGTTATGGTCCTGAATGTTTGGACCTTCCCAAATTAGTATGTTGAAATCCTACCCCCTGCCGGTGTAATGTTATTAGAAAGTGGGGCTTCAAGGGAGGTGATTGAGTCATGAGAGTGGAGCATTCATGAATGGGATTAGGGCCCTTAGGAAAGGGCAGCCTTGCCCCCTCTATTACCTGAGGATTTGACCAACAGGAAGGTGCCATTTATAAATCAGGACACAGAGCCTCACCAGATATCAGATCTGCTAGTGCCCTGTTCTCAGATTTCCTAACCTCCAGAACTAGTAGAAATAAATGTCTGTTGCTTAAAGTCACTCAGTTGATTGTAACTTGTTATTGCAGCCTTAAGCATATGAAAACAATCACACTGATTTTTCTTTAAGAAGAATTAGATTTTCATGTTTGTTGTTTGGTTGGTAAACTGGTTGGTTTTACCCAACCAGAAATCAATCGTATGGTTAAAGCACAATTTTTGGAACATCAAATTTCATTTTGGTTTCTGTTTTAATTTGTTGTTCTGTGTAAGTTCTATTATCAGTAGCAGAAAAATTGATATTTATTTTTAGTTTTTAATCATCTTAGTTTTTGACCCTTCTTTCATATTTTTAGATTTCTTTAGAGATAGATTTGAGAAGAGTGTTTCAAAAATAGTAAGGCATTTAAATTTTGTTAGTTATGTTGCATAAGAATCCATTTAGCATTTAAATTCCCCCTACAGTCTCAAGATTATCTTTTGATTTGTATAGCATCTCCCATTATTATCAAAGCAATTATCAGTTATCGATCTGTACATCTTTTTCTTTTCTTTTTGGTACCAGGGATGCTTTATCACTGAGCTACATCTCCAGTCCTTTATATTTTTTATTTTGAGATAAGTCCTCCTTAAGTAGCTGAGGCTGGTCTTGAACTTGCAATCCTCCTGCCTCAACCTCCTGGGTCACTGGGATTGTAAACATGTGCCACTGTGCCCAACTGTTTGCACATCTTGATTTGCAAAAAGATTATATAGATTTTCCCTCTGGTATCTAGAAGCATACAATCTGGAAAAGATGCCTGTGTTCTAATACATAGGCAACAAAAATTTACTTGTCTCTTGATAAATGGTCAGTAAATTATTGTGACATAGAATAAGCATAATAGAAGATTAGGATTGGAAAACCATTGTAGATAAAAAAGCAGTGGAGGGGCTGAGGTTGTGGCTCAGTGGTAGAGCATTTGCCTGGCATGTGTGAGGCATTGGGTTTGATTCTCAGCACTGCATATAAATAAATGAATAAAATAAAGTACATTAACAACTAAAAAAAAAAAAAAGGAGGATGTTCCACAACTTTTCTTAAGTAGTTTGAGATAGGATTTTATTAATATTTGATTGAAGAGTCATAAACACATATATACATATTTACATATATTCATATAAATGTTTTAAACTTTGAGAGAAAGAAAATATACTTCTTTATTCCTAGTTTTCATTCTATACCTATCTATGCATACTTTTTTTCACCAAACCCAGATCCTTGCACATGTTAGGCAAGAGTTCTACCATTAATCACAACCCCAAACCAATATATTTTTTAAAATTGGGATATCATTATAAATTCAGGTTTGGTCACTCTTTTTTCTCATTAACTATAGTGATAGCATATATTCTTGTTATTAAATAATCTTGAAAATGTGATTTTTAATGGTTGCACAGTGCCTGTGTGGTGGCATCATGCCTGTAATCACAGCAGCTTGGAAGGCTGAGGCAAAAGGACCACAAGTTTGAGGCCAGCCTCAGCAATTTAGCAAGGCCCTAAGCAACTTAATGAGACACTGCCTCAAAATAAGAAGTAGAAAGGCTGGGGATGGAGTTCAGTGTAGAGTGCCTCTAGGTTCAGTCTTCAGTACTACCCCTGCCCCCTCAAAAAGTTGCATAGTATTCCATTCTATTGCTTTTGTATAATTCATTTTATTAAATCCTTTATTGTTGAATATTTGGATTGCTACTACTTTTGTATTATTGTAAACAGTTTTGCAGGTAACTCTTATTTACTCATAAACAATTTCTACAAGTGAGTTATGATTCAAGAAGGACTCAGAATTCTACATGTATAAAATGGATTCTTGAGCTGGGTTTGTGGCTTGGTGGTACAGTGCTTGTCTAGCATTTGTGAGGCATTGGGTTTGATTCTCAGCACCACATATAAATAAATGAATAAAAAATAAAGGTCTATCAACATCTAAAAAATGTTTACAAAAATAAATAAAGAAAGATATGTTGGATTCTTGATTTTCCCATCTTCTGCCCTTCAGACCTGGTGGAGACTAATAGTTTGTCATTTAATGAACCTAGTTTATAGTAGAGTTCTTTAGGAGTTGTGCTTCCCTGTAATTGAGAGAAAAAAACATAAAGAAAAAAAATCAAGCAGAATAAAGGATTATCATGTGTATGTGTGTTTATATATATACGCATGCGCACGCATGTATGTCTGCACTTGTGTGCATGTGTTGATCTGAGGAATAGAAGAGCTGACCAAAAGTAAGCTTGGAAAAGAGGAAAGGACTCAACACTGGGAATTGAAAGTTAAGAAAGGGATTCGGTGACGATCTGGGAATGCTGAAGTATTGTCTTTGAAAAAAAATTGGGGGCAACTTTAGGAAAAAGGTGTTCAATTACATTTTCATAAATGCCATTAGTCTGATAATAATTAGAAATGGAGTTTCAGAGACAATTCTGGCTGTCCATCATTAGGTTAAATAATTGATTCAATTCAACAATTCAACAGCTAAATTACTTATTATGTATGAAATTAAATTTTTGTGAATGGAACCCACGGCCTTGTACATGCTAGGCAAGTGCTCTGCACTGAGCTACATCCCCAACCCAAAATTAAACTTTTGGATCTCCTCACTCTTTTTCAGTTTGTCTTACTGCCTGACAAGATAATTGGAGCCTAATTTCTTGGCTCCTGCTATCTTAAGTTAGATTTCTATTTAAGTATAGTTTTTGATGTTTATTAATCATTTGGGAGATAGAATCACAATGGTGTAATTTTCTCTTTTAAATTGTGTGCTTAACTCTTGTCAATGTGAACACATCTTCTGTGTGCACATCAAAGTAAAACTGAATAGGCCATGTCTAGGGAGATAAAATGCTGCACATTTCTCACTACCAGAAATTGCCTTATTTCTTTCATATTTCATTAATGCAGTGAGTCCCTGGTGCTTCCTAAGTGTAAATTATTATGTAATTTTGACATAAAAATCATCCTCTCTGAAGATTCATTAGACTTTGTTTAAAACCACAGAAGAGCAGTCATATTTTGAAAATATGTCAATTTTGTCATACCTATCCTGCTCATTTCTAGAGAAACTATGAAAACTAGGACAAGTTGATTTTAATTAATATTCTCATAATTCTCTCCAGAGTGCATTGTAAGTTCCATTACTTTTAAAGTGCTTCTGCAACCACAGGGGATAACATTCCCCAATTTAGCTACATAGTTACAAGTAAGTACAGTAAATATTAGTATGATATTCTGATTTAAGAATATTGTTAAAGCTACTCAAAGGGGTTTGGTTGAAGCACTAAGCATTAGGTCCTTTGTAAATATTACATTTTATGGATGTTAGTCAGGTTGACAAGAACAACTTACATGAGGAAAAGTTTATTTCAGCTCATCATTTCAGAAGTTCAGTTCATGGTCAGCTGACTCCTTTGCTCTGGGCCCACAATGAGGCAGAGCTCATGTGGGAAGGTATGGTGGAGGAGTGCCGCGAGGTCAGAAAGTAGGAAAGAATAAGGGGAAGGGGTCCCAAGGAAAATGAACCTTCACAGGGCGTGCCACCAGTGGCCCACCTCTCCAGCCACATCCAACCTGCATAGCTAACACCCACTCAGTTCATTCAAATTGGGATGGACCAATTAGGCCACAGCTCTCATAATCTAAATGTTTCTGCTCTGAACATTCCTGCATTGTCTCACACATGAGCTTTTGGGGGGTACCTCAGATCCAAACCACAACAATGGATTTGTTAGCTATCAACGAGTTTAAGAATACAAATGAGAATGAGTTATTCTTTTGCACAAAATAAGGAAGTACAACATATTTAGAGGAGAGGAACAGTTATAAAAGTTAGTGCTTGTATAGAGTGGAGAGCAATCACTTAGTTGGATGTATGTATGGTAAAGCTATCACATGTATTTTGTGTTAAGAAACTTCCTGAAATCCTGTGAACCAAAACAATGCTTGACACCTGGGAGGTTAAATAAGGTTGTAGTCACCCTGAATGTCCTGGAAGACAATTCACTCCCTATCCTATTATATAAGGAATCATATTTAGTTTTTACTTTTTAAAACCATACATTTAAACTTAAGTGTTTTGGCTGATGGCCCCTTCCATTGTGGTCCTTGAAGAATAAAAGACTCATATCACAATCACAGTGTATAACCCCATCAGTTTCATAGGTTGCCCCTGGTGTGGCTCATGTGTCCCCAAATCAAGCTGGATTTTCTTTCCATAAGTCCTTTTACAGTTAACCAGGCCTGGATGCAGACTCAAAACTCTTAAACACTGAAAAAATTAGGCTGCCCTAAACCCACATTCAGTTCTCAATGAAAAAAAAAAAAAAAAAAGTTACTCATTTGTAAGGTAGAGTCCAATTTCTGACTTTCCTTTTAATGAGTACTTTGATGCTCTGCTTTCTCTTTCCCTTTATTTTTTGCTTCCTTCTTCCTTCCTTTTGAATCCTTTGAAAAATCTTTAAAAAAGAAGTTCTGCTTTTACTATGCTAGTGTTCCAAATCTTGGTTGAGTCTGTCTTTGAATACTCAGCATACTATCCCCTGATGGACACATCATGAATGTTTCCAGTGTACTGAGGCCCTCATGAACTATCTCTAGTATGTATCCCAAGAAGGTGGTCTGTCTAAATCCATTTGTTAATGTAATTCAGAAAGACGAGTCTCTTTCCTCTAAGTTTGAAAAATGAGCCAGGCACACTGGTGCATGCCCGTAATCCCAGTGGTTTAGGAGGCTGAGGCAAGAGGATCTCGAGTTCAAAGCCAGCCTCAGAGGCCCTAAACAACTCTGTGAGACTCTGTTTCTAAATAAAATACAAACAAGAAGGGCTAGGGATGTGGCTCAGTGGTTAAGTGCCCCAGAGTTCAATTGCCAGTCCAAAAAAAAAAAAAAAAAGAAATGCATGCTGAAGTCCTGATTGGACTTGCAAAGGCAATAAAATGAATCTTATAGAAAACTGAGTGCCTTTGAATACAGACTGGATTTTACATATTATTTAGTCAAATTTCTTAAAAATTATACTTGCACTGTGATTATATAGGATTAATATATAATATATAAACATTGTATATTAATGTTATAATGTAACTATGTAAGAACTTGGGTATCTCAGACTCTTGTACCATCTTGCAAAAATAAAAAGTCTGCATTTACACATATGTACTGTATACAAAGAGAGTCAAATGCAAAGATATTCTAGAACCACAGGGGACAACAGTCCTCCATTTAACTACATAATTAACAAGTGCTTCAGAAAATATTAGTGGAGAAAAAAACAGAGAAACAGAGAATGCATGCAAGTGTGAAAAAATGTGGATATATACATATATTATATTTCAACTTTTCTGTAGGGGATTAATAAAACAATATATGAAATATCTAAATCTAGAATATGAAATATGAAAGGAATCATAGTTGATATTATATAAAGTTAACTAATTTTTTTTTTTTTTTGAACCAGGGATTGAACTCAGGGGCACTCGGCCACTGAGCCACATCCCCAGCCCTATTTTGTATTTTATTTAGAGACAGGGTCTCACTGAGTTGCTTAGGGCCTCACTAAGTTGCTGAGGCTGGCTTTGAACTCACGATCCTCCTGCCTCAGCCTCCTGAGTCGCTGGGATTACAGGCGTGCGCCACCATGCCCAGCTAACTAATTTTTTTAAAAAACCACATTCAAGGGAATGCAGCTATGGTTTTCAGATTTATCAAGCAAAGCTAAAATGTTTTAAGATCATTTAAGATCATAAATAATCACTTATTTTAGATAAAGGGATTTATGAACACACAAACACACAAATACATAAATTTGATAGGTCCCAGAAGTCACTGGCCAAATGCCAATAACTTTCTGAGCAAAATCACCCTTTAAAAACCAACTAACCAGCCAGGCACCATGGGTGCACATCTGTAATCCCAGTGACTGGGGAGGCTGGAACAGGATGATTGAGAGTTCAAAGCCAGCCTCAGCCAAAGTGAGGAGCTAAGGAACTCAGTGAGACCCTGCCTCTAAATAAAATACTAAATAGGGCTAGGGATGTAGCTCAGTGGTTGAGTGCCCTGAGTTCAGTCCCTGGTACAAAAAGTAAAATAAAATAAAATAAAGTAAAATAAAATAAAATAATGCCAAGTAACTGGTCTCTTTCAAAGAAAAAAATTTTTTTTTTTTTTTAATTTTTGTTTTGTGGTACTGGGATTGAACCCAGGGCCTTGCACATACTAACTAGGCAAGGGCTTTACCACTGAAATACATCCAGTCTTTGATATTGTTTCTTCCTTCTAGCACATAAACTTTCTAGTACCTCAGAACCTGTTAAGAATCAAGGAAGCACTATTTCTTCTACTCTCCTGACCTATAAAAAGTATTTTTTTCCTTTTTTATTCAGTTACTAAAAACTTGGTCACTGTCTATTCTTTGCCAGGGTCCATGTTAGGCTCTGAATGTACAAAAATAAAAATGCATGTGTCCTGTCCTTAAGGAGTTCACAGTTAATTGGAGTGTCAGACATTGACAAATGATTAGAATATAATACAAAAAGTTTTAAAATAGTGGTACATATAAGCTACTGTGGAAACATGGAGTGAGAAGCCCTAATTTATCTGAAAAAGGAGGGATGAGATGAAGAATCAGGTAACAATGATT
This sequence comes from Glaucomys volans, assembly GCA_020662805.1. Classification (NCBI taxonomy): domain Eukaryota; kingdom Metazoa; phylum Chordata; class Mammalia; order Rodentia; family Sciuridae; genus Glaucomys; species Glaucomys volans. Next base: position 330,846 of record JAJEJO010003281.1, on the reverse strand, counting down.
CAAAAATAAGTAACAGAGTAATGACAACAATAATGATAGTGGTCATACACCAAACAAATCCTAAATGTAAGTATACTTATTGAGGGGTAGGTTGACAGAATACAAATTACCAGGCAGGGAAGGGGCCTGGGTATACAATGCAAATCTAGGGTAAAAAGGTTTATCAAGGGCTGGGATTGTGGTTCAGTAGTTGAGCCCTTGCCTAACATGTGTGAGGCACTGGATTTGAACCTCAGCACCACATATAAATAAAGGTTAATCAACAGCTCATAAAAATATTTTTTTTAAAAAAAAGGTTTATCAAGTCTACCTGACCAGGACATTTTTGCCATAGTCACATGCTCCCTTCTCAGGTGCTTCCCATATGTGATCTAGATAATACTGCCTTGATTTAAAAGAGGCCCGAGGCTCACAAGAGGTATGTGATTTGCCTCTGGACAGACAGCTGGTATGTGGCAAAAACAGAACCTAGGGAAGAACTTGGGTGTCTCTGACTCTTGCTCCAACTAGCATGTAACACTGCTTTTCTGCACACCTTTGATTAGGAGGGCCTCCAAAGACCAGGAATTTCACAGGTGAACCAAGGAGAAATGTGAATTGTAGGTAGGAGGGGCATATGCAAGGCATTAAGGAATTAGAGAGCTTGGCAAATCCTCATAGGCCCAATTATTTGGAATAATTGGAGTAGAAATTATGTGGGTGGATAGTGCTGGCAGACAAAATCAGATAGGCCTAACTGGGCTGGAACAAGTAGAGCTCTTGAATATTGCACAGAGGGGGCTTGTATTTTAGTGGAGTAAGTATTGGGAAACCACTGAGGAATTTTAAGCTTCAGAATCACATGATCAGATTTGCTGTTTAGAAAGATGACTGTGCAAAGGCCCAGACAAATTCTAACAAGAGTCCAGCCAGCCAAGGACAAAGGCCAAGCAGAGGGCGGAGTCTGCACTTTGGCTGGAGGCACCAGGCAGAATAAAAAAGTCTTAACCTTTGCCAGTATTCCCTTCACAATTTATGAGACTTCCTTTGACATGACAAAATGTAAACACTCTTTCATCACCATCATCACAACCATCATGCAACATGTTGGTTGAAAGGCACCATTTTCAAATGGTTCTCAGGGAAGCAATGGTTCCCTCTCATACTTTTAGTCATGCTGCTTCTTAGAAGGCATTTTGGGTGGATGGGAAACAGGAAATAAGGTTCAAAGGACAGAATATCTGAACAAGGCCAATGGCAGCAGAATGGTGGTAAGGAGGACTGGCTGTGTGATTCAACATAACATGATAACTGATTGAACACAGAGACTGAAAGTGAGTCAGAGGTGACTCCTAGTTTTGCATGAGGAAATGAGTAGATGGTGTCATTCTCCAGGATATGAGAATCTTTGCAGAGATTTTGAAAGATGTGGAATTAAATTTGAAGATGTTGATTTTACATTTGGGTGTCAAAATTGTTCTGGCACCATTTGTTGATTAAAATTATCTTTATTCCATGCACGTTGGTCAAAAATCAGTTGACTGGGGCTGGGTTTGTCGCTCAGAGGTTGAGTGCTTGCCTTGCACATGTGAGGCCCTGGGTTCGAGCCTCAACACTGCATAAAAATGAATAAGTAAAGGTATTGTGTCCATCTACAACTAAAAATTTTTTTTAAAAAAATCAGTTAACTGTATTTTTTTTTTTGATCCACTGCTGGCTTTTTATTCCATTGGTATTTGAATCTACCCTCTTGCCAATAGCACACTGTCTGATGAATATAGTTTTAGAATCGATCTTTTTTTTTGTAATTGAAGATGGATAGCATGTCTTTATTTTGTTTTGAACCCAGTGCCTCACATGTGCTAGACAAGCGCTCTACCACTGCTCAATGAATCTTGAAGTAGGGTAATACATCCTTCAACTTTGAAGAACTTCAACTTTTTTTTTGCCTTTCCATATGAATTTTAAACCAACCTATCTACCTTCCTTTCTCTCTCTCTCTCTCTCTCTCTCTCTCTCTTTCTCTCTCTTTTTTCCTTCTTTCTTTTCTTTGTGCTGGAAATTGAACTCCAATCCCTGTACATGCTAGCTAAGTGCTTTAGCTACTGAGTCCCATATGAACTTTAGAATCGGTTTGTCAGTATCTACAAAAAGAACTTGCTGGGGGACTGGAGTTTTGGCTCAGTGGTAGAGCACTTGTCTGGCATGTTTGAGGCCCTGGGTTTGATCCTCAGCATTGCATATGAATAAATAAGTAAAATTAAAAGGTCCATTGACAACTAAAAATACATTTTAAAAAAACTTGCTGGGCTTTTCAGTGGGCTTACATTGATTTGGCAAATCAAATTGGGGAAACTGACATCTGTCTTCCATTCAATGATATAGTGTATGTTTCCATCTTATACATTGTTTATTTCCTATGTCAGGGTCTTGTAGACTTCTACATACAGAACTTGAACATAGCTTGTTAGATTTATCCCTAAGTACTTCATTTGTTTTTGTTGGACATACTGATTTTGAGGTGCCTATGTATTTCTATATGCAGATGTCCTGTGAAAAAATAGATATAAAATCTGGGGGCTTAGGGGGTTTTTGAGACTGGGCTTCAGGCTTGGCATAGTCACATTGCTCAGAAAATGTCACATTTCTCATGGATATAATACAGAGGAGAAGAACATAGGGCTGTGTAGGAATACCTAAGGCAATATGGTTTGCATCACAGGAAGAAGCATAATTATGGAACAGACAGACCTGCTCCTCTCAGAAGCATAGACAGATCTGTGCTGTGAATTATGCTCTCTGTGAACACCCAGAGCCTAGCACAAGGATATCAGGAAAGTTTGCTAACTGCTGATTGGTTACTGTATCCAGGGCCCAAGAATCCAGGGCCCCAACATCCAGGGCCCGGGGCCCTGGCACTTCCTCGTCCTTTATATGGTTTGATCATGAGCTCAGCACAAGGAAGTCACAAGAGCCTAACAGATGGTGATTGGCTACTGTATGCTATATAAGCTGTGTAATTCTGTAATAAAATTTGAGTCTGTCTCTGAACCGGATCCCAGCATATGACGTCTGCGCCGTGCACCCACCCTCCTTTCTCCAAGCAGGACGTTCCCGTTCAACAGGGCTGAGGATTAAAAGTTACCTTAACAATCAATAAATGGTTAATTATGACACTTGATGTTCTAAGAAATAAAAGCTGGACTCAGTAGCATATGCCTGCAATCTCACTGATTCAGGAGACTGAGACAGGAGGATTACAAGTTCAAAGTCAGCCTTGGCAACTTAGTGAAACCCTATCTCAAAATAAAAAGGACTGGGGATGTAGCTCAGTGCTAGAGCATCTCTGGGTTCGATCCCAAGTACCATCAATCCATCCATCCATCCATCAATCAATCACTCAATCAGGGAAGACCTAAGAATCCCATGATGGGGGTTAACACACCATTTCAACACCAAGGAGTGTATGTTTGGATCCTGGCTCTGGGACCTTGCAAGTCTCTGCTTCCCTAATTGTAAAATGTGGTTAGTAATAATATCTACTTCTTAGCGTTTTGGGAAGATTAAATAAGACAGTGCACTTGAAGGGCATAGAACAGTGCTTAGAATAGTGAGCACTCATTTCCTGTGCTAGTTGTATCAATGACTTTCTGAGAGCCTGCTGTGGGAATGGCTTGGAAAAAACTTCATGGTTTGAAAGACTGTTGGCATTTCTGGTAATAATTAACAATTTTCAAAGTGAAAAATTGGGATTCACCAACTATAATATTTCATGCACAAGGTATGCTTAGATCTTGGTGCCCCCTTCCAAAGATGACTTGCATATAAGAAAGAATCTGTAACATCTGGAATACTCTGCTAAAATCTCTTTGGAAACCATGCCTACTTGGTGATTTTTGATATGAGATTCAAACATCTCCCAAATGAAGTATGAGAGGTGACTATACAACACCAGGGATTTTTAATGTCTTTCTGGAAGAAAGCAAGGAAAGTGGTTAGGACTCATATCCTTACTCTCAATGGTTGCCTCTTGCTCACAGAGGTTAACCCTGTAGTTCAAACTGTTTTTAGCTTTGCATGAGCTGATCCAATCCTGGACCCAGAATTCTTCATAAGAATCCCACTTCAGCGAAAGGACAAAAATTGTGCAGTGACAAGTGGATTGTTTGAACACTACTTTGTGCTTATTTGATGGAAGAAAAGGGAGAATTGTAATTCTTTCAAAAGAGGACCACTCTCTAACATTGGCAGCTATCAAGATAGAGATTCACCAAAAATATTAACATAGCCTCTAATCAGGCAAAGGAGCTAAACTTAAACTCCTTTGAGATGTCTTGTACTGAGATGAGTATGGTTGTGCATCTCTGTAATCCCAGTTTGGGAGGTTGAGGCAAGAGGATTGCAAATTCAAGGCCAACCTTGATAAGTTAGTGAGGCCCTCAGCAATTTAGCAAGAACCTGTTTCAAAATAAAAATAAAAAAAATTAAAAAGGCTGTATTTCAGGGGTAAAGCACCCCTGGGTTCAATCCTCAGTACAGGAAAAAAAAAAAAAGAAGTCTTGTTGGTGGTCTGGGACCCAATATCAATACTGGTGTAGCTGCTGCTAGTCCTTCTGGAAGTTGTGTTGTGTTGTCTGAACACAGTCTGAAGTGCTGTTGTGTTCGCAGGTCTTTGGTGGAATTTAGACTCTATAAAGTGTGCCTTGCAAGTGATTTTTAAATCATCATAAAGATACCTGGGTGAAAGAAATGCTACAGGTAATTTTGCACAGATCTTCGTTGGTTACCCAGATTGTAATATTATACTTCACCTTGGGTGGAGTGACTTAAAGCCTCCTGAAGTACCTTTCTTTGGCTAATGGTTGGCCAGGGCACAATGCAGTTTGGTTTGGTTTTAATTTTTTTTTTTAATTTGTGGAATTGCAAATGTCACAAACATACTACAATGGATGTTATCTTTGCACATAATTAAAATGGGTCTTTAATTCATTTGCTTTTATTAAACAATTTTCTAGATTTAGTTTTTGGAGTGCTATGCATACTTTTGTGCATATTAATAATTTGACAATAATTCTGACATTTAAAAAATGGGGCAATAACACAAATAAATTGATGTTAAGTATATCTTACTTTAAATATAGGTTAAATAAGCCAGGCGTGGTGGTGCACGCCTGTAATCCCAGCACTTGGGGGGGTTGAGGCAGGAGGATTATGAGTTCAAAGCCAGCCTCAGCAAGGTCAAGGCACTAAGCAACTCAGTGAGACCCTGTCTCTAAATAAAATACAAAATAGGGCTGGGGATGTGCTCAGGGGCTAAGTGCCCCCCTGAGTTCAATCCCTGGTTCCAAAAAAATAAAAAAAAAAAGGTTAAATATTTGTAAGAATAAATTCTGGTTTTTCACTTATTCAATTAAGGCAAAGATACCTTTGACCTCAGATAAGCCAAGTCTGATGTACAGCTCCTATTCTGCTCTGAAGAACACTGGAAGCTTGTTGAAGACTGGCCATCCTGTTTGGCAGTGCAAGCACTCTTAACACTAAGAACATGCTGATCATCTCATTAAGGAATCACTCACCCAGATGAAAAATTATTTACAATTGAGAATTGAGGCTATTTTTTTCCACAATAAATGAACTGAAGCTCACTTTGGTCCTCTAAGTTCAAAATTCTGTAAAGTTAGGTTGCTTTTTTCTTTTTTTTTTTTTTTTTACTGAGTACTGAATTCAGGGACACTCTACCACTAAGCTTCATCCCCAACCCTTAAAAATTTCTTATTTTGAGACTCTACCACTAAGCTTCATCCCCAGCTCTTTAAAAAATTTCTTATTTTGAGACAGGGTCTCACTAAGTTGCTCAGTTCAACCTCAGACTTGCCATTCTCCTGTCTCAGCCTCTGAGTTGCTGGGATTACAGTAGGTTGATATATTTTTAACCTAAAATCTTTCCTAGAAAACTGAAGGGCCTCCATGATTAATGCAATTCCTTTTTGGGAGAAGGGAGAGATGAGAAAAGGTATTTACTCTTATTAATCCTGTCATTGTCATATTAATCTAGCAAGAATAATATTACTAACCACATTTAACATAGATGGAAACTTCTGCTCAGAGAGGTTACTTTTTCACTCAAGGTCACAGAGTTAATGTGTATCATAACAGGTTTTCAAATTTAGTACTGTCTGGCATCAGTTTCCAAGGTTTTTCCACTAAACCACTTAAATATTCAGCTATGCATGTTTAAAGCTGAATGTATTGACTGAACTGATAATACAGATGGTGTTTTTCCCCCAAGTAACAGTGGATAAAATTCTGCTACTCCAATCACTTCGATGCTATTTCTTTTGTGTCAATAGACTGTCTGTGAGGCATCTGGCCAGGCTGGGGTGGAGTACTATGAGTTTTTATTGGTCTATAACTTGGTCTAATTATCTCTGGATTCTTATAGACAAGCAATGACAGCAAAAGCTCATTCCTTTTAGGTGAGATAAGCATACGGTGAAACTAAACTCTGCTTTAAATATCTTACCAGCATTTATCTCTGGCAATATTTATTTTATGTGATAAGTAAAATGTTAGTATATGAAAACTAGTGGAGATAGCCAGGGCCAATTGTGATTACACCTTGAGGGCTTGGACAGTTCTATTCAGAGCCGTGTCCATGTAGTATCTTAATTTTCCTGTATTGTGTCACATCCAAAGTTCAAAGTTCCTCTCTTTTTGTCATTTGCTTGTGTTTTCCTCCCTGAGGTTTCTAACTCCATACACTCTGCCTTGTCATATTTAAGGCTTCCTCTTTCAATTCCCAAAAAGGCAATGTTCTTTTCTCATTTTGCTTGACTCCTTTAAATTTTTGTGTTGCAACATAATGGACCTTCTGATAGAAAAGTTAAAATAACAATACAAATAAAATTGCCTTGTTCTCTAAGAAAGCCCTCAGTGCTGGTTTCCCACGCCCTTGTTTGCCCTTCACTTCCTTCGCCTAATTTAGATTTGTAAACTCAATGCATAGGCATTTTGTCTTTGTTTATGTACACATTGTGCCTAGCTCTAGTCTTGGATTTAACAGATATTAAATAATCATGACTTTGGAATGATGATTAGTATTGACATTAAAAAAATCACAGCTGTTTTTGTTATTGTCATTGTTGTTTATTCAAATGACCTCGTCTCATTTTAACCCTCTTGTGGTAGACAGCTGCACTAGAGTGCACTTGCATTTACCCTTGAAAACCACCTGGAGACCAGAGCTGGCAATAATTGCAGCTGATCTTCTGCCGAACACTAAAAAATTCTTGCACTGCATACCAGCTTGCTTGTGGAAGTAATTTCAGTGTGTATAATCACCTTCACATAACTGGAGAAACCCAGATACGATCTTATATAATGCCCTATCATGACAGGATTATCTCACTGGGTTAACTTTGCATGCTTTACTGTGAAGGTTTATTATTATTTTTTAATTACTAACGTGGATATTCAAGTGATTCAGTGTGGACCTTAAAAAAATCTATGCAGGGAGTACTCTTACTGTTAGTGGCATTTATATTGTGAGGTTTTAACATGGGGTCTTTAATTTTACTTGTTTTCAGGCTTAAAGAGACTCCAGCTTGTATAACCTCTTTACAGAGTCCCTTAAAATTTGCAGACTGAGGCTGGGGTTGTAGCTCGGTGGTAGAGCACTTGCCTAGCATGAATGAGGCTCTAGGTTTGATCCTCAGCACCACATAAAAACAAATAAATAAAATAAAGGTATGTGTATCTATAGGAAAAAAATTTTTTAAGAGAATCTTATAAAAATTTTTGCAGGCTGATTTTGGATCACAGTTCTGTGGGGCAATTTATAAAAACAAATGCCAAACACTTAGGCAACAATAGAAGAAATTGACAGTAGATCTAAAGTTTAACAATGCATTTCCTTTCAGAAATAACAGCACCAGCTTTCTCACAATAACGAAAATAAAGAGCTTCCCTCCCATCTTAATATTTCAAAAGTAAACAAATCAATGGAGGAAAGTAGTTATGTCATTGTGGGGGATACAATAGTGTAACTAAATAGAATAGTTTTGTTAATGTTTATGTATTATTCGATTTATATATTTATTTAACTTTATGCCAGGGAGATCCAAGTTAATATTAACAGATCAGGGGAAAATGTTTTCTTTTTCTAGAATCAGTTCCGAACTGATTCTAGAAAAAGACAACTTTCCCCTGAAAGCTCTACATGTCTACATGAAATCTACCTTAGTGTACTTCTTATCCATGTTGGAGCATCCACAATTCTGAATTGATTAGGATACCTCTATAATCAAACTTAAGATTCTAAATTGTTTTTGATACACTTCACCTAACTTGTTTCAAGAGCTCAGGCCTATTAGCTACATTGTATCTTTCCCTGGATGTCTGTAACCATACTCCCCACTGGGACTCTCTGGAATGCTATTTGCAGGTAAATCCAGTATTTCCTAGTAGAGCATGCTCACTGAGCTAATACAGGATCTGAACTACAGCCTTCCACTCTCTTGAGATTCTTACAGACTAGACTACAAGGGTAAGAGAATCTGAAAAACAATGCTTAAAAATGTTTTCTCTCCAGGAAAGCAAAGCGTGTGAGGAATGTCTTTAATAGAGCTCAATCTCTCAGCAGGAAACCTTGCCTTGGAGGATTGTACAGCTGGAGAAAGTGGTAACAAGAGGAAGCTCTCCTCTTAGGAGCAGGGAAGCCTCCTGGATCCTTTTTATTGCCCTATCCTCCATCTAGGAGAGGTGAGTAATACAAACCAGTGCCAGGCACATGGGACTAGTTCCCACTTGACCAGGGAAGGGACCACTTTTGTGGTATTCCAAGCATTCAGATCAGTTCCTAGACTAAAGTAAGCACATAATAAATATTTGTTAACTGACAAGTAACCAGTAAGCATTAAATGTATTCATCAGTAAAATGACTTTCTACCTATTTACCATCTCTCCTTAATCTTGTGTTGTAGCTGGGTTCAGGTTTGTTTATTTGTTTGTTTATTTATTTATTTTTTATACAAATGGCTGAAAACCTAACCTACATTATATATTTAGGGATGTGTTAGATTTTGCAGTTGGAAAGATCGAACCTTTTAAAGTCACAAGTAAAATGGCATTAAGGCCAAAACTTGAAATGCATTTCTGGATCTAAAACTCAGTGGTTTTTCTCTCTACCTATCCCTGAATGATATTCTAGGTAATTGGATGAACACAGAACAAAAACTCTTTCATTTTTATACTTCCTTTCTGAGGCAGCATAATAGATGGCTTACTTTGATCATGAATTGTTGACAGTTTGTTTTAAAATAGTTGCAAGACTATCAGATCTTTGTCTAATTCTGTTACTTCCATGTTGTACCTAGTACACTGTTGGTGCTCAAAGGCTGGTAAAACAGCAATGCATGTCAAGTATCAGGTGTCTTAGATTCTGAGTGGTGATAGCATTGTTGACATAAGTAGATTATAAATAGTGGGGAAATTAGCTTTTATTGAAGTTAATTGATAGATTAGAAGTGGACGGTGAGTCATTTTGTTGGTGGATAAGACATATTATTATGCCTTACCTGAAGTCACTGGAGCAATTCAGTATCGTAGTAGAATAGTCAGAAAAAAGAAGGAGTTGGTTTGGCAACTAGAATTTACAATTTTTTGCAAGATCTGGCTGAAAGGCATTTGGAGGGTTCTCCTCTAGATTCACCCTTCCCAGTGATACAGGAGGCTGCACGCCATCTGAGCACTAATACCCTTGACCTTACTACCCTGCCTCTTCCAGGCCTCACCTGTCAAGGCTGCAACTTGGTCTGAGGACACCAAGGGGTGGCTTTTGTGAGGGGTGTGGTGTAGTTTAGATGTGTAGACTGCACTGTCCTGTCTGAGCCTTTTTTGGGATGGGATGGAGCTGAGACAGAAAGAAAAGGGGATGCAAGTTACAGGCCAGAAGTCAATATGTCCCCGAGGGAGGGATACTAACCTAGTTAAATTGCAGTTTTTAGTATTTATGATAGAGTATATGAATTTCCATTTGTCAGTTTGCTCCAGACACTTTCAAAGTTAACAAGCAGGCCTGTAAGTAGGGCAAGTTACATAGCCTATTTTATTGTCAGTTTCCTCATCTGTAAACAGGGTGATAATAACTGTCCCACTAACCTCAAAGGGTGGAGATGATGAGAATGATTTTAAAAATAACTACCATCTGTTGAGTGTATACTGTGGTTCAACCAGTACACAAGACACTTTGCATGCATTATATTTGATCCTCACAAATCTTCAGGGTATGCAGTTTTGGTTCACTTTTTGAAGAACAGAAAACAGGCTTTGAGAGGTTACGTTTCCTGTTCCAGCTTCTCCCCCATCAGAGACACAAGTGAGATAATGTATGTAACAATATCATACAAATACAAGGTAACATAACAGTTACTAACTAGGTTGAATACCTATTTATATATTGAGAATATACTAGTCAACAAAGGACCAAAAATCATTGACTTTAGAAGCTTACATAGGATGTTAGATGGTGGTAAGTTAAAGCCAGGGTGTGTGGTGTGGAGTCATGGAGAAGATGAAATTTGAATAAAGATGTGATGGAGGTGAGGAAGGACATTTTACTTTTTGGCTGCTGTTCTGTGTGTACGTTTTTCTTTTGGTGGATGTGGGAGGGTGGGGGAAAGTGAAGAGAGACTCCAGTAGTAGGAGGAACAGTAGATGGAAAGGCTCTAAGACCAGAATTTGCTTACTGTTCCAAAGGTCATTCAGACCCTGGTCAGGACTTTAGCTTTCACAACTAACATGGAGAGCCAAGCAGAGAAGTGACTTGAGTGGAGTGAAAGATTCACTTTGGCTGAGGTGTGAAAATGGACTGTTGGAGGCAAGGGAAGAAAAAGGAGGGTCAGGTAGGTGATTATTGCAGAATTCAGGCAAATAATTATCTTGGTTTGGACCAGGGGCACAGGAACAGAGATGGTAGACAGAGATCAGAATCCAGATACAGTAATTTAAATTCCAGCTGACAGGTTTTACTGTCCTTTATAGTGCATAGGAGAAAGAAAGTCAGGAAGACTCTAAGGGTTTTTTTACTTGTGTGATGACAATGGTGTAGATGGCTTTAAATGGGGTGGTGAAGGTGGCAGATGAAGTTATGTTTTGGGCAGGAGAAATGGAACCTGTTTTGTACATGTTAATTCTGAGTCATCTATCAGACACCAGGTGGAGAGGTCAGGTTTACTTTTTCATATTTTTGGGCTTCTATTCTTTTTTTCTATTTATAGAGTTGTAAGGGCACTTTTTTGTTGTTGTTGTTTTTAAGGTGGTTGTCTCAGAGTTTGATGTTAGTGCTCAGCTGAGAGGAGAAATAGTAGGAAGTAGTTTCAGCAAAAGTAATACAAAAGGATCTATAGATATAATTCATAACTTGGATTCAGTTTCCCAAAGTTGGAAAGGTACAGTCACCTAAGAAGCCACATAGTATCAGTGCAACACACGACTTAAGGATACCCAAATGGTAGCAGACAACCTATTTCAAGTGTTTAAAATAAACTAGATATTGAAGAAGCATGTTTGAAATTTTTTTAAAAGTCCAATGCTCACAAGTAACTGTAATAACTGTTTTCTTACTCTCCTCACAGACATCAAAACATGAACTCATTGGTGCATGGAGCTAAACAAAAATAAGACCCTGGGTCAGACAGCAAAGTGATTCCCGATGCTTGGCTAATGACATATCTGCCTTCGGGCTGACATCACACAGCTCAACCTGGCTTAAGGAGGGAGAAATGAAACTACAGGAGCGTCAACACCTTAAGAGACTGTGTCTCTGCACCAAGGGAGTCCAGCTTGGAAACTTGGGATCCAGAGAAGGAGCTTTGCTCTGCCCAAGGCAAAGCCAGATTATTATTAGTAGCAATAAATGTTTCTGATTATGTCACAGAACTTGCTGTTCTGGTCTCTAACAACGGATCACCATTAAATCTGGCATGTTTGTGAGTCTGGGGGTGGTATTGGGTCTGTTGTTGAAACCGGCACGTTCCCATCTGCCTAATTTTGTGATCATGTAAGTGTCTGAGGAGCTAGCATGAACACGGAAGATAGGACAGGAACGCTTTCCCAGAAATAAATTACAAATAAGCAAAATCCTAAGAGGATTTATGGCCACGGAAGCAATTCGGAGTCAACCCCTGGGTTCTAAAAGAATGCTCAGTATGGCCCAAGTTTGCGGGCTGGACTTCTGCTCTGGGTCAGCTTTCAGCCAGCTTGGTGACGGCTGGCGCCAGGGCAATCTGGGAGAGGCGACCCCACGCTGCTGGGTGCCAAGGGTGGGTAGGGGCGCAGGGTGATTGGGCGGAGGAGCGTTGGGAGAGACAAGTCCTGCGCTCTCCTCTGTAACCAGGACTTGCGGCGCCTCCTCAGGGTCAGGCAGTGCCGGGGTTAGACCAGATCAGCCACGGGTGCTGCATTCCCCTCGCGGACGCAGCGCTGGTGTCACCTGGTCGCAGTCAAGGTGCAGCTCTCCAGCGAGGGCGCGGCTGGCGGGCGGGCACCAAGAGCGCGAGGAGGCGGGACCGGCGCGTCTGGCCGCCCGCCCTCGGATGATGCGGCGGCCGCCGACTGGCCCCAGCCTTGTCACTCACTGCTCACCATGGTTGCAGCACAAAGCAACAAGCCCCGGAGGCCGCTTCCTCCCTGAGGAGCGGCTCGGGCGGCCGGAGAAGGCGCAGGAGGAGGAAGAGGCGGAGGAAGAGGAGGGGAATCGCCGCTTCCCAAACACACTCTTCGAGGGGGCTGTGTGCGGCGCTCGACTCGGCCCTTGGACACCCTCCCGCCGCCGGGAGTCCGGACCTGGACTGCCCGCGGCCCCTCTTCCCCTGCTCGACTGCGCGCAGACGAGGAACAAAGTTGCCGAGGGCGACCCGGAGGCTGCAGCCCGGCCGGGGCTCTGGCCGCGGCGGCGCCGGCATCGGCGCCGAGGCAGCTCCGTTCCGCACGCGCCGATGGGGGTAGGCGGCGGTGGGGCCCACGGCGGCGGCCGGAGCAGCAGAGGCGGCGGCGGCGACGGCGGCGGGGTGGCGCGAGGGGATGCAGCAGCAGTCGGGAGGGACGGCCGAGCCCAGTAGACCGAGCCCAGGAGCGGCGGGGACGGCGGCCGACGCGACCGGGCTTAGCGGTGCCCGGACCTGAGCCAGACCCACCCGTCCGTCCTGCCGACCCGCGGCGCCCAAGTGCCCAAGGACTGGGGACGCGGGAGACCCGAGTGGTTCGCGGAGACCCCTGGGCGGCGACGTGAGCCCCTGAGAGGAGGGGACGACCCTCGCGCAGGGGGAGAGGAGGCTCCGCCTGCCTGCAGCCCTCCCCCCTCGCCACTGCCACTCGTACCTCCTAAAAATAACTCGGGCCCGCTGGGGCCAGGAGGAGCCGCCAGTGTCCCCCGAGCGGAGCCTGGGGAGGCGTGTCGAGCCAGGGCCAGGAGGGAGCCGGGCGCGCCTGTAAGACTACCCAGCGGAGCGGCGAGGAGGAGGAGGAAGGGGACTTCCCTGGTGCCTGGAGCGCCGCAGGGACCCTCCCGGCTGCGGGTTTCGGGAGCTGAGCGCCGCGGGAGCCCACCGCGCCTGTCCCGCGCTTGCGGCCCGGCCAAGCCGCCCCCGCGCCCCGCGCAGCCGCCGCGGTTTGGCTTATTAGCCCGGGCGGGCCGCGCAGGGCGGCGGCAGCGGCGGCGCTGGGCCGGGAGGAGGCCAGCGAGGGTGCCGAGCGGCCCCGGCCCGGCCCGCGCGGGGAGATGGCGTCCTACGTGGATAACAGCTTCCGCCAAGCGGTGATGAAGAACCCCGCCGAGAGGACCCCCCAGGTGAGACCCTCTGCCGCCGGCCGCCTGCGCTTGGCTGGGCTTGTTTCTCTTAAGCTGCACGCTTTCTTCTCCCCCGCCACCCCTGCCCCGGCACAGTTCTCCCTGAGCACCCCACTTCTCGTATCAGGACTTCCAGGCCTTCCCACCTCCGAATCTTTTTTCCAGGGCGTCCTGGATTTATTTTTCCCTCCGCTTGCTATTCTTTATACTTCTCACTACGATCTTCTCCCTGTGATTGCCCAGCGAGAGAGGGGTGTGTGTGTGTGTTCCCGCGTGTGCATTCTCGGATTAGCTTCTCTTCTCCCCAGCCGCACTCGAGTCCTCGGAGTCTCAGGGGGAGGGGTCTTACTTCCCCTCTGCCAGAGATACTCTTGCCACCCTGATTTCTGGGCTCCGTTTCTCCCCTTGCGTGTGGCTGTCCTACCTTTGGAGTTCAGTGGGGTTTGATAATGTGGGTATAGAAGGAAACTTGTATGATTCTGTGAAAAGTCCATGTTGGCTTCTAAAATAGAACATTGAGGTGTTTGTATATTTATATACTATTTTACTTTTTGGAAAAAAAGATGCTGCTTTTCATTGAAGGGAAAAAAGTTGAATAGTCAGTCTTGTGTTTTTTAGTTTCAGTTGCAGATCTAACTGCAGAGCAGGCACATTCAAAAACACCCCCTGGAAGGGCACCCTGCGGATTCTTCTGGTGTTGCACAACCTTGTCAAAATTAGACAAGTTTGTTAACCTTTATCATTTGTTTACCTTCAGGCTTCTTTTTCTCTTCAAGTGGAGGAATTGCTTAAATGAATTGAATTTGGTCATCTCAATTTGGACTAGAGAGGGAGAAATCTTATAAAAATGTGGTGGTTTGATTTTCTTAGCTTTTAGTTGCTGAGTGGATAATGATGCATATTCCTAAGCATTACAAGGGTTCCTCCTTGCCAACCTTCCTAAGGCAGATAAGCCCTCCTGATCCTTGGGACCATCAGACACATTGGGATCTAGTGCTTGGAAAGAGTTGCGTTGGTTGTTGTGTTGAATGACGTCTGTCTAAATCCAAATGCTTTTATTTTCTGACATTGATTATTACTTAATGTGGGGAGAACAGAATAAAATAGAATCTTCCACTGGCTGCCTTTGGACAATCCCCAAGAATGGCACCTGGTACCGTTTTGATTTTTTGTTTTCTCTGACCGAGCTTTCACATCTGGGGGATCATGGATAGATTTCACATATTTACCAACCTATGGAAGATGGGCCATAATTTTACAAGGCAATTTATTTCAGTGTCTCCAGAAAGTTCCTACTCTCAAAAACTGTTTCTCTGATGATCAAGGAATGTTCTGCTTTGATCTTGTCCCTCCCTTAGTGTTTCAGTGCCTCTCAAGTGCCTTCCTCAACTAGTATTTGTTTTAAAATTTTCAGTTGCATTGGAGTCTTCTGCACCTGAAAGTGCACATTCCCAGACTCAGTGGAAAGGAAAAGCAAATTTCACTGAGATATTTCAGTTCCTTTCAAAAATAGAGTTTGAAGTACCAAGTGAAATCAAACATGCTGAGAATATTAGAACCTAGCTAGGCTGGTCAGAAGTGATGTCAGAGCCTTGTAGTGGAAATTAGAGATGGGGGAAGTGGTGTCTTTGGTTGATTAGTTTGAAGAATGACAATAACTGAAACCTATCAGGTGGATGAATGGGTCACCAAACAAGACTGGAAGAGACAAAACCTCCACTGTGACAGCCTGTAGATTGTGCCAAGTAAATGAACTGTTAAACTTTCCTGTTCCCCTGCCAGTTGTGTAGAAAGGAATAAAAACTGACCCAACACAGAACTTGGCCTGAGTCAGAAGTAAGTGGGCCAGTTACTACTAATACCACACCATGAAAGCTCCATTGACAGCCTGGAAACAGCACCCCCGCCTCCCACCTAACCTTCACAGAAAAGGTAAACACAGAAAAACTTGCTGAGCATTTTGAACATTCTTAAGTGTCAGCCCCATTAAATTGATGTTCATTTCGTTTTTACTAGTGCAAACCCCCATGTTTG
This sequence comes from Glaucomys volans, assembly GCA_020662805.1. NCBI lineage: Eukaryota > Metazoa > Chordata > Mammalia > Rodentia > Sciuridae > Glaucomys > Glaucomys volans. The sequence goes on along the minus strand of JAJEJO010003281.1, from coordinate 314,987 downwards.
TTTACTGTTTTCAAGAGAAAGTAGCTTGAAATGTGAATGTTTTCCATCTTTTCCTGACTTGTCAGAAATAATTCATCTTTTAAACCTTTGAAATTTAAGTAAAAAGGAAATGTGTCCGGGAGTGGTGGTGCCTGCCTGTAATCCCAGGTACGCAGGAGGCTGAGGCAGAAGGATGGGATGTGGGTTTTTTGTTTTGTTCTTTGTAGTTATTCATGACCGTAGAATGTATTTTGACAAATTATACACACATGGAGTACAACTTCCCATTCTTCTGGTGGTACATTATGTGGAATTACATTGGTCTTGTATTCCTATATGAACACAGGAAAGTAATGTCCGTCTGATTCATTCTACTGTCTTTCCTATTCACATTCCTCCTCCCTTCCGTTTATCCCCCTTTTGTCTAATCCAGAGTACTTCTATTCTTCGCTGCCCCCACCTTCCGTTTATCCCCCTTTTGTCTAATCCAGAGTACTTCTATTCTTCGCTGCCCCCCCCCCCCCCCCCACCGTTATTACGAGTAGTGTCCACATTACCAGAGAGAACATTTAGGCTTTGGTTTTGGGGCATTGGTTTATTTCACTTAGCATAATAGTCTCCGGCTCCATCCATTTATTGGCAAATGCCTTAATTTCATTTCTCTTTATGGCTGAGTAATATTCCATTTTGTGTATATACCATATTTTCTTTATTCATTCATCTTTGAAGGGCACCTAGGCTGGTTCCATAGTTTGGCTGTTGTGAATTGAGCTGCTATAAACATTGATGTGGCAGAGTCACTATAGTATGCTGATTTTAAGTCCTTTGGGTATATACTGAGGAGTGGGATAACTGGGTCAAATGGTGGTTCCATTCCAACTTTTCTGAGGAATCTCTATACAGCTTTCCATAGTGATTGCACCAATTTGCATTCCCACCCTCAATGTATGAGTGTACCTTTTCCCCCCACATCCTCACCAACATTTATTGTTATTTCTATTCTTGATAATTGCCATTCTGACTGGAGTGAGATGAAATATCAGTGTGGTTTTAATTTGCATTTCTTTAACTAGAGATGTTGAACATTTTATATTTGCTGACCAATTGTATTTCTTCTGTGAAGTGCCTGCTCAATTCCTTTGTCCTTTGGATGGCAAATTTGAGTCTAACCTCTGCAACTTAAAGAGACCCTGTCTCAAAATAAAAAATGCAAAGGGCTAGGGATGTGGCTCAGTGGTAAAGCACCCTTGAGTTCAGCCTCCCATACCTCAAAAAAAAAAAAAAACAAACAAAAACCCCCTAAACTAACATACTAAAAGAAGTGCTGTGCTTATTAATGTAAGAGTGGAAATTTTTCTGTAAGTAATGTTTATTCTCCTGGATGCTTGAGAGTTAGAACTTTGTAATATAACTAAAGTAACCTTGTTAAATAAGCTTGAAGGACATGAATTAGGGAAGTTTTGCTGTGGAGCTTCTTTCTGTTTCTTAGGATAGACTCCATAAAGGAGTTTGTGGGATTCTCACAGGACAAAGGAAGGTGCTTAAAAACAAAAGAATAAAGGAAAATACATTTTTTGGGTTAAATTCAATTTCTTTTTCTTTCTTTCTTTCTTTTTTTTTTTTTTTTGTTTTCTTTTTTAAGATCAGGTCAGCCTAGTTCTTTTTCTACACTCTGTGAAGGCATAGTTTTGTATTTAGGTCAATCAATTGCCTAGAAGTAATCTCAATGTCACTTGTGTAACCTAAGAAGTTGACTAGAGGAGCATCTAGGTTGGGGAGAGTCTCAGTAACTTTGATGAATTAAGAACTTTTCATGTCCACCTGGAAAACGAACCTACTCTCTTTAGGCATTTCACTGGGAAGGGGCAATGGTAAGGAGAATTATAGAAAAAATTGTCATCTAAATTTTTAGCCAAATCATGCATATTCAGATTCAAGAAGCTGTCACTGTTTCACCTGATATTCTGAGGGGTGGAAAAAAGGGTGTCTTTAATCCAGTGTTTGTCCCATACTGTGTTTGGAAACCTGACTGAATTCTCCTCAATGGGGCACTGTGTTCTAAGAAGACCTACTCCCTTGAAAATAATGAGCAATAAACATTCTATTGATAGTTTCAAATGTATCTCTGTTGAAAAACTGGACTCTTACCTAAGTAATTGCTTTATTTAGCTATTTAGTTTTGTGTCTTTAATCACTTAAATGAGAACTGTGGTCACCAAAGCAATTTAATGAACTAAAAGTTGTAAATAAATTACAAACAGCTTTAGCCTCTAAGGCTTTATATAATAAAATAATTTTCTAAACTATTTTATTAACTTGTTGAATTCAGGCCCTTTGAAATTGCTTTGTGGAGTGTTTAAATAATTTAATATTTTAGTTTTCCAGGTGAAACATATATCACAAAGTTGTTATAAGACCTAATTTAGTGTGTTTTTAGCTAGTTGTAAAAGTTATTTTTAGGTAGGGTATGTATAAAATAACTCACCCTATCTTCTGGTTAGTAATCTTACTTTGTCTTTAACTGTTGAAAAATTTTGAGGTGATTGCACCTTTTGATTTAGTTGCTAAGTCATGAATTTGTCAGTCAAGAGTTCCTAGGAGAGTAAAGGCTTACTTCTTTGCAAAAGTCACTCAGTAGAATTCATCTTGAATCATAAAGAGAGAGCTGAAAAAAAAAATACCTTTAGTATAGATAACTTTAATTTTTGAGAATTAGTATAAAAGAATATCTCTGACAAATATTTAACTTTCAAATCTAGGGGAAGAATTGTGTCTATTACAGTTGAATTTTCCATTTGAGTTTCTTTTTACCATTGTTTATGAGTAGAGTCATTTTCACTTGACAGCTTGTACTTTGATTATATTTTAACTTGGTTCTGGGCTTTAAGTAGTTTTTGTTCATAAAACTACTAAACTGTGTGCAGTTTGAAAAGCATGTCTCCCAAAGAAATGATTTTGCATAAGCATTTAAATTTCATAGAAATCATGTGTGAATTTGTTGGGCAAAAAACCATACATTTATAACTAAAATACTAATTTCAAATTGTATTAGCATATGACTTTGAACAAGTGAGGATTTAAATTTATGGCAGAAATTAGTAACATTCTTTTGCAGTATTGGTGAAAGGTTGAAAGTCTTCAAATAACCTCTTAAACATTTAGTAATTAACAGTTCCATAATTAGCTTTGCACATCTTGGCTGAGTATCAAAATGAGTCCAGCCACAGTACTCTCTGTAGATGCTGGTTTCATTGTGGTTAATGGGAGTTCACAAAATAGTTAAAACAGGAAGAGGACTGCCTTGTTTCCAACTTTTTGCCTCCCTACCCCAAGAAAGGACATAGAAACAAGACCAGTTATAACCTCTGCGCGCTGTCATTATTAATGATTTTACTGTTTAATAAGCAAGGGGTCTAACTGCCAAGCTCAAGCTCAGCCACCCGTACCCCCAAACCCTCCCCCAACCCCTCCCCCCAAATGGGAATTGAACCCAGGGGTGATTCACCACTGAGCTACATTCCCAGTCCTTTATTTATTTATTAATTCATTCATTCATTTAATTTTTTTTTGGAACTGGGAATTGAACTCAGGGGCACTTGGCCACTGAGCCACATCCCCAGCCCTGTTTTGTATTTTATTTAGAGTTAGGGTCTCACTTAGTTGCTTAGCACCTCACTTTTGCTGAGGCTGACATTGAACTCATGATGCTCCTGTGTCAGCCTCCCAAGCCACTGGGATTACAGGCGTACGCCACCACGTCCGGCTTTTGTTTTCATTTTGAGTTAGGGTGTCCCTAAATTACTGAGGCTGACCTGTACTTGTGATCCTCCTGCCTCAGCCTTCCAAGTAGCCAGGATTATAGGCGTGCACCACTGTGCCTGGATGAAGCTCAGTTCTTGAAATAAAATACTCTTTGTTTCCTAAAAAAAACTCACTGTATCTTTAAAAAGCTTTTTACTGTGGACTTGCAAACCACTTTATTTGGGTAGATTTTGAGGGATTTAAACTATTGCAATAAGGTCTTTCCTTTGGTGATATTTGAAATTCAAGTCAATCAAGTAATGGTGGAATATGCCTCAGATATAAGTTGACTGAAGTAATGATGTGATAATCTTTTAGAAACACAGAAAGATTGCTTCTTCTTGATATGTATGAAAGCTTTAAGAAAGTTTTGTTATTTATTTTGTAAATTTTATATCCAAGTAACTTTGGAAACTGGCAATAGGCAGTGATTCCTCGATATCTGCATTTTATAGGATATTTCTTCTCTTCATTCCAGTTTTAATGATTTCTTCATCTGTAAAATGATAATGGCTGAGGTTGCTTTATGGATCAAGTGTGTTTAGCTCAGTGCCTAATGATAGTCCTCTCTTCCTCTCTCTCTCTCTGTTTCGGGGATTGAACCCAGGGCCTGGAGCATTCTAGGCAAGCACTGTGCCTCTGGGCTACACCCCAAGCCCCCAGGAATTTTTGTTGTTGTTGTTGTTGTTGTGGTGGTGCTGGGGATTATGAACCCAGAGCCTTGTGCTTCCGAGGCATGCACTCTACCAACTGAGCTATATCCCCAGCCCAAGAATTCTCTTAAAGAGAATTCATGCAAGGCCATGGGTTTGGTCTCCAGCACTGTAAAACAAAAAACAAAACAACAATTAAAATGACTGATGTCTGTTCTTCAGGCTTGAGATGGTTGAATACTTGAATTACACAGTAGAGGTGGATTAGAAATATTGCAGGAAGCTGGGCACAGTGGTGCATGCCTGTAATCCCTGTGGCTCCAGAGACAGACAGGAGGGTCTTGAGTTCAAAGTCAGCCTCAGCAAAAGTGAGGTGCTAAGCAATGCAGTGAGCCCCTTTCTCTAAGTAAAATACAGAATAGGGCTGGGGATGTGGCTCAGTGGTTGAGTGCCTCTGAGTTCAATCCCTGGTACCCACCACCTCACAAAAAAGGGAAAGGGAAAGGGAAAGGGAAAGGGAAAGGGAAAGGGAAAGGGAATGGGAAAGGGAAAGACTGCAGGATATTATCTGCTGAATGGGTTAGCTGAATGTGTGCATGTGGATGCCAACTATTCATTGTACTAAACTGTGTTTACATGGTCTAATCATGGCCAGTGATAATGATGAACATTTGCTAGTTCACAGGGAAAAAACCCCACTAAGTTGTTGAATACGATTTTCTTGATTTTTAAGATTTTTTTTTTTGTGTGTTGTTTTTGTTGGTACTGGCTATTGAACCCAGGGGCACTAAACTGCTGACCCTGGCCTTGAACTTGCAGTTCTCCCACATCAGCTTCCCAAGTGATTGAGATTATAGGCATGCACCATTCCCTATACCTGGCTTATTGTTAAGATTTTTTACTTACACTATTTTTTCCTTAAACTTTGATATCTTGTATTACATGTTCATTCTAGTTATCTAATATGAAGTACACATGCTCCTTGACTTATGATGTGGTTACATCTTGACAAACTCATTGTAAGTTGAAAATATTGTTCAGTTGAAGATTAATTAAATGCAGCTAACCTAACAAACATCCATAGTGTAGCAACATTACACTGGGGAGTTGGTTGTTTACCTTTGTGATAACATGGTGGACTGGGAGCTATGAGTTCCTTTCAAGTTTGTAGAGAGTACCATACTGTCTGTTGCTAGCCCAGGGAAACATTAGAATTCACAATTTGAAGTATGCTTTCTTCTGAATGCATTTAGTACTTTCACACCCTTGCAAGGTAAAAACAAAAAAATAAATAAATAAATAAACCACATCAAACCATTTTAAGGAGACTGTCTGTATCTGATTTCTCACATAGTTATGCTAAATATAGTTGTATTTCTTAAAGTGTAATGGTAATGTGATTTCTGAACATTCTGTCTTTTGAAAGAGTTGAAGAACTTCTCAATTTAAGCAAGCAAAAATGAATATATTCATTTAAAAACAAATTGACTTGTGATGACACAATGTAATAATTGTAGTGAGTTTTTGGAAATAGTTCTTTTAATTTATGTCACTGTAATAACTTTATTATATGTCATTATAATAAACACCTGAGATAACTTAGAAAAGGCTTATTTTGGCTCACGGTTTTGGCGGTTTCAGCCAATAATTGGGCATACCTATTGCTTTTAGGCCACATGCTGGCAGGAAGAGAGAGCAAGAGTGAGGTAGAGATAGTTTTTGTCTCACTATTCCTTCCAAGGGCATGCATGGCCTGTGACCTGAAGACCTCTCATTATCCTCCACCTCTTAAAGGTTATAGCACTTCCCAATAGCACGACTCTGGGGACAATGCCTTTAATAAATGGGCCTTTGAGGACCATTCTACATCTTAAACTACAGCACTGCTCTGTACCATTTTTTGTTTAGATAGATTAATCCATGTTGATAAATAAGGGAGAGAAGCAATTTGTAGTACATATAATTGATGTTTTGTAGCTTTATCAGAGCTAGAGTATATTTAGTAAAGATATGTTCTGTGGTTATGTCACTTTTTATAGGGAAAAAAATACACAGATTGTCATATTATTATTTAAAATTTTTTTTGGTTGTAGGTGAACACAATACCTTTTATTTATTTTTTAATTTTTATGTGGTGCTGAGGATTGAACCCAGTGCCTCACACATGCTGGGCGAGTGCTTTACCACTGAGCCACAACCCAGCACTGGCACATTGTTTTAATGGTCAGAATTTTCATCTTTTCAGGGGGTAACCTCCCCACCATGGTGTCATGCTAATTAGCCTCCACTTACTGAACTGTATGAATGTGTGTTTCTTGTGATAGTTAGGTGTTTCTTTTTCTCCTCCCATCTGTGAAAGGAATTGCCTTTGGTGCGGTGTTGGTGTTGGTAGGGTTAGGTTTTGTGGTGGGGGAAGTTTAGTCCTTGTGTTTTAAACTCCCTTGGCTCCACCATTTCTGTGCTTTCACCTCCTTTGTGCATAAAAAGTATTTTGTAGGAGTTGTTGTTAGTGGCCTGAAGAACTTTCTTTTCTCATTGGAAATAACTCTTTACTCCTGTTGTGGTTTCTTATTGCTTGCTTCCCATAAGTTGGAAATCATAGATTGTAGAGCTTGTAGAATTTTTGAATATTCAGTGTGAGCTAAATGAAGAGAAATAAAAATTTGCATTCTGCTCCCATGGGCAGTTTAGTTGACAAGTCAGCACTGTACTACTGTCGGGTCCTTGGCAACTTTGTCTTTCTGTAGCCCATGGAATTTGTTTCTGTTCAACATAAAAGCTAATAAGGAAAGAAGAGATCCTAAAAAAGAATTAATCATTAGTTGGTCATTCTGGGGAGACCTGATAGGAACTTTCCTGGAAGCTAACAATCAGTACACCTAAGAAGGTTAGGGGCTCTGTGGTGATTATCTGATTTCTCCAGAGAATTCATTCTAAAGACTCATTTTTACAAATTATTAAACTTTTAACTTTGGGGTAATTGTAGATTCACATGCAGTTGTGAGAGGTAATGTAGTGATCCTTTGTGACCTGCATCTGGTTTTGATTCAGCTGAAATATAGAAAGATCCCAATACTACAAAGGATTCCTCTCATTGCCCTTTTATAGCCACAAGCACTCCCCTAACTTACCCTCTGGCAATCACTGATCTGTTCTCCATGTCTATAATTTTGTCATTTCAAAAAACAGTATATGAACAGTCCTGGCATGGGGCTCACACTTGTATCCCAGCAACTCAGGAGGCTCAGGCAGGAGGATCTCCAATTCAAGGCCAGCTTCAGCAACTTAGTGCGACCCTAACTCAATGAAAAGTAAAAAGGGCTGGGATGTGGTTCACTGTTAAGTACCCTTGAGACTCAACTGTCAGTACCAAAAGAAGTACATAAGTGGGATCATACAGTATGTGACCTTTAGGGATTGCCAATTTTCCACTGTGCATAATTAAGGTTTATGACCTTTTGGCTAAAGCATTTCTACTGTTGTCAATGAATGGTTTGGCCTTAAGTTTCTAAATTAATAATATTGGGGATGAGGGTAGTGGTGCAAGGTGAGTTGGATTTAAATAGGGACAATGAAGAGAGAATTCTATAATAATGTGTGTAAAACAGATCAAAGATGACAAGGTCTAGGATGAACAAGAGTTGTGATAGTTATAAACCTTTGGGATATTTCAATATATGTATCAACTGTCCACAATTTTTTTTTTTAATAATGGTGGAAGTAGTAAAACTAGTGTTAGCTGTCATGATCTCTCAAAGAAATTACTTGATCTACTCCAATCGAAATTTTGTTTTTCTTAATCGGAAGGAAGTCTAATGGATGTACAGTAGTCCTCCCTTGTCTACAGATATTTTCCGAGGTGCCCCAGTGGATGCCTGATCCTGTGGCATCCTGTTTACTGAGCCTATATACTATGTGATTTTTTCTATGCATACCTATGATAAAGTATACTTTATAAATTAGGCCCAGTAAACTGGCTGTAATGGCGCACACTTGTGATTTCCAGCTACATGGGAGGCTGAGGCAGGAGCATCACAAAGGTCAAGGTCAGCTCAGGCAGTTCAGTGAGACCCTGTCTTTCAAAATAATAAAGTACTGGGGATTGTAGCTCCAGTGGTTGAGCATTTGCCTGGCATGTGGGTTCAGTTGCTAGTAAGCCTCAAACCAAAAAAACTAAGTAAGAGATTAACAAAGATAACTAATAATAAAGTAGAACAATTATATATTGTAATAAAATTGCCAGAACCACTGTTCTTATGTTTTGGAGCCATTAAGTAAAATAAACTACTTCAACCCAAGTACTGCAGTAACACGGTAATTGATCTGATAACTGAGAAGGCAACCAGGTGACTAACAGGTGAGTTACAGCACCAGTAATGAGACATCAATATTCTGTGTCTCCTAATACTATGCACTGAGGAGGAAACACCTATGGTATACTTTATTTATTTATTTATTTTTTTCCCGTTGGTGTTGGGGATCAAACTCAGAGCCTTGTGAATAGTAGGCAAAGTATTCTACCACTGAACTTCATGCCCAGCCAAGCATTCTTACTAAAAAAGAAATAACAACAACAAAAAATAAACCCAAGTGGAGGAAACATCAGACACACTCAAATTTGATGCAAAATAACTGGTCAGTATTTCTCAAAATTGTTGGAGAAATTCTGAGAACTATCACAGATTGGAAGAGATAAAAGAAATGTGAGATTCTGAAATTGATGCTTGACCAGAAAAATTATTAGAATGTGAAATATGAACATTTAATTTTATTATGCTTATTTGAAATGTTGAACTATGGGAGGCTAGGCAAAGGGGACAGGAAATCTCTCAACTATTTTTTATCACTTTTTAAAAATTCAAAATTAACAAAAAAAGGAAGTATAGCTTTTGGAGTTTTTTTTTATTTTTTATTTTTTTTTATTTTATAATGAGGACTGAATGAAGGCCTCAAGCATGCAAAGTAAACAAGTGCTTTGCCACTGAGTATATCCCCAGCATGTTTTGGTGCTATTTTGTGACCCTGGAAAGGTGCTAACAGATAATATTGTTTTTTAAAAATAAATGTTTTACTGATTTAATTTAATCTTAATGAAGAGCCCAAACCTTTTAGCAGAATATTTTGTATGCATCGGGTCCTTGGTACAATGGTTGAGGCTGCATATTAATTAGAATTTAAAATGCCTGCGTGCGCACGCGTACACCCAAGCTAATAAATGGCAAGGGAAGCTAAAATAATAACTTTTAATTGTTTATTCAATTTGTCCCTATCTGTATTTTTTAGATATTTAGAAGATGAATGTATTGTACCAGTTTTCATTGTTTTCATAATCCTGAATTAAAATAAGTAGATTACTTGGTATAAGAAAAAAATTGTAGGAAGTAGAAAATTCTGTGTATATTAAGCAAAACGGAAAAGAAATTGTGGTTTTAACTTAATAAAGTTAATCTCAGTGAAATTTCAGTTGTATTGTACCATCTCCTTTTCATCCCCGTGAATTTAAAAATTTTTCGTTACTTTTGGTAGGAGCAAGGGATGGAGGGAAGAGAAGGGGGATGGAAGGGAAGGAGTCACAGGGCATGTTCAAAAAGTCTAATCTAAGGCTCCATTATAGTCATGAATGATGATAATCCTGCAGATGTTCATTATTTTCACTTAGATTTTTTAAGAACATTATTAGGATCCAAAAAAGAAACGAAAAAGAACTGCACTGAAAATCAACTCAAAGGCAAAAATCTCTGCAAATCTTTCCCCTATCACATATATCTTTTTGCATTTAAAGATATATATAAACATGTAAAGACTCCATGCCTGCCCTCTGGATTCATCACCCACCTGTCTCCCCCAGTGATAACACGTAGGAGAATAATGCATGCTGATTCTGTAAATATGTACTTTTTTCTATAACTGAAATTGGTATTAATAGGAAGATTGAATTTAAAAATATGGGATCTAACCTGTGAGATAACTAAAAATATAAGGAAAGTGTTTATTGATAAGAAAGACATAAACCAAAAAAAAAGAAAGACATAAACCATATGTTTTTTCTGTTTTAAAATAATTTTTTGTTTGATAATTTTAGTAATAATTGCATTTGAGGGCATAAATGAAAAAAACTCTTGCCAGGTTTCTTTTCTAAGAAGAAAAGGAAAACTGTTCACACATGGAGGTGTGGATGAAAAATCTCTTTAGCAGTCATCCAGTTGTTCTTTATGTAATTAATTATTGGAATGCTGCAAGACAAAAAGTTTCTGATTTTTTCTTCTTTAGGCTACATTATGTAGTCTGTAGTCTTCCAAAAACCTTTTTTTTTTTAGATACACTCAAATTTGTTAGGAATTGCTTGATCAAATTGGTTATTCGAGTTATATCTGAGCAATTGAGAATCTGCTTAATCATTTTATATATTTCCAATCAAGTAGAAATGAGTATCAAAATCTGAGGAGTTGGAAAAAATTGAAATACAGTGTCATAAAGTGTCAGGAATTGAGATAAGGAAGAATTTATAGTATTCCAATTTGTTTCTAATTCTTACTCATTTCTGATTTATCAACACCCTCTTTTTTTTGTGGAGCTGGAAAAAATTGAGAGCAAACTGTAAGGGCTAGCATTTTCTGCATGCCTATTCCTTGGATTTGAGATACCACAAACATTTTTTAGACATATACAATGTACTTAGAGACCCCAAAATTCTTTATTCCTAAATGTGAACCTCCAAACCTAGTCATCATCTGAGACTTATGTTGAAATGGTTGGGAATTTCTGTCTTGATTCCATTTTCTCTGGTATGGTTTAAATCTATGTCACACAGTTACAGAAAACTCTGTGGAAGGCAGCGTGGTAAAATTATTTCACTTGATGTGTTCTGGTATGGCTGTTTTCTTTTATAATTGTAAATTTATCTTTAATTTTGGTTTTATTCACAGAATAGTTGTGTTGGGTTTATTTAGTGTATTTCTTTCATACAACTTAGTGGTTATGACTTCGGAGTTCAGGGCACTATCTTTGTGGCTTTGGGCAGGTAACTTAACCTTAGTGGGACTTAGGCTTTTTGGACTTCATGGATTATAAAAATTTCATAATACAGTGGGGGCACTGACATTGGTTTGCCACCAATTTACTTTGCTTTAAAAGGAAGCATATTAAAATAAGTGTAAACTCAATATTCTCTATTTTACTGTTATAAAAATAAGAAGGTGATAATCTTGGAATAAGTAGTTGACTTTGTTTTACCATATTATTCTGTTTTGGTCAAAGATTGATGAAAATTTTACCATGGGTGGATATGGCAATATTTACTAATCTTGTTGTGAAGATGAACTACATTAAGTTATATGAAAGTCTCTGACATGGAGTGTTTAATATTTGCCCCCTTTAGTACTATTTTTCAATAGTTGATACTTACTACTCATAGATAATATTTCATCATGAGTATATATTGTGATTAATTCACCACAGTGACTTACAATGTAAATTGGTTAGATAGACTCGATTTCTGGCATAGATTTTATTAGGGTTGCATTATTCTGAAGCTTGCCTAAAATGCACCTTTAGAAACTTAACTAGGGGCTTATTAAGAATCTAAATAAAGGTAGGCAGTGCAGGGTGGGGTTGGAGCACAGGCTCAAGGATGTCATTGACGAAAGAACTTCTACTTAGCAACTGAGCTTAGTCTTCAAAGACAAGATTGTGGTTGCCCCACCAAGCAGGGAACAAGGAGGTGTTTGAAAATCTTTTTCTTGGTTAAGAGATTTGTTTTTCATTTCGCAAGACTCCTTGTTATTGGCCAGTGGTGTGTCACATGGCTCCTTCTGGCTGCAAAAGAGCTTGGAAATTGAGTATTTTGCTTTTAAGCCTCTCTAGTGCAGAAAGACAGGAAATAAAGAGATTAAGATTAATGGGTGCTGTGAACTGATAGTATTTGTCCAATTACTTTGCATAGAATATAGATGATTGCAATAAGATGATGCAGTGATTCTCAGGAGATTTTGAAAGTCTTGTTGGATAGAGCTACATTGATGTAGCTATAGTTATGGAATCATATTTTCAATTTCTTGGTTCACTTAGGTGTAAACCTCAGTCTCTTTGTTAAAAATAGGGATAAAAATAGTAGTGGGTGAGCATTTTGTATAAATATTTATAAAATGTTGATATAACTTAAATAGGATTTCTGTGGTAACCCTCTTCTAAATGCCTCACCTATTGATTTAGAATTTAAGAGTACAGGCTTATGGTATTTTCTAAATCAGTCTTTCTGTTTCAAATTTACTCTATTTTTAAAATTCCAAAAGTCTTATTTTATTTTTTCTAGTGTACTGATACTTTGGCTTATAGTATTGCTTTGTCATTTTTCTGAGATACTAGGATCTTAATTTACCGTTCCTCCCCAAAGCTGAAGCAACACTTTTTACAAGTAAATATACATTTGTATATAAAATATGTATAAAAGAAAGCTGTTTAAATAGTTTTTTGTACTTTGTTGAATTCATACTAGCTTTGATATTAAACCTTTAAGTATGTACTGTTCCCTGTCTTAAAGCAATTAATATGTGCTTTATATTTTTTCTGATAGTATTCAAAGATTTAATAGATAAACTGCTCCTCACGTTGAGTAGTGGGGTCAACAATTTGCCATCAGAAGCTAATGACTAGAGATGTTATCGTGAAGAGTAGGGGCTATTTGTTATCTTTAAACACGCCATATTTTCACAAATTATTTGTTTTGGTGGGAGTATAATGTGCTTGAATTTGGAATCTTAAGTTACCATCTCTGTTTCATTTTAAATGGATTAGCTTAAATTATGTCAGTTAGTCTAACTAGACTAAATTTATTGGGCTAGAACTTACTGTTCATCTTTAAACATGGCTTGGCATACCTCTTAGCACAGAACTAGAAATGATAAATGTTTAATGACTTGATCTTGCTTTCCTGAGACTTTGAGAATTGATGGCTACAAGGAAAAAAGTAATTATATATTTTTATATTAATAGGAAATTGAATAAAAGCTGAAAAGGAGCAGTAATTTTTGGTTCAGTTTCTGCAACAAGTGCTCCTTTACAGAAATAAGAAACTTTCTGGAACAAAGTTATTTATATTTGATAGGCAGTTTGGCTCCCTGTAAGTTTAATCACTTTGGTGCTTGTATTTTGAAACTGTCAGTTATGTGAAATTTTCACCGGCATTTAACAGTGAATTAAGTGTGAATACTTCCTCTGAGCTCCCATGATGTTTGTTCTGTTAAGTGGGGTCTTAAAAATTGTTATTTTGAGGTTATGATTGTCATGAGGAATAATTTAAATAAATAACATACCTAACTTATGAAATCCAATTCAATTCTTGTATCTAGACCGAATTTGCCAATTAATTGTTTTAAGTAGAGCCTTGCCTTGTTGTGTTTTAATATATGCCTTTTTTTTTTTTCTGGTACTGGGGATTGAACCCAGGGGCACTCCACCACTGAGCCACATCCCGAGCCCTATTTTGTATTTTATTTAGAGACAGGGTCTCACTGAGTTGCTTAGGGCCTCGCTTTGAACTCGAGATCCTCCTGCTTCAGCCTTCCAAGTGCTGGGATTACAGGTGTATGCTGCCATGCCCAGCCTATATGACTATTTTTAATTGTAGAATGATTTATCTGAAAAATATATTAACTTAAGGGGTAGTGTCAGAAATAGAATAATGTGCTCCAATGAAATCTTATTGATTTACATATAAAGTGTAGAAAAAGAGCTGAAATCAAACTTATTCTAGATTTTTTTCTTTTAAATATTTTTTTTTAATTGTAAGTGGATGCAGTATATCTTTATTTATTTAATTTATGTGGTGCTGGGCTTGAAACCAGTGCCTTACATGGGCGAGGCAAGTGCTCTACCACTGAGCTATAGCCTGAGCTCTGATTTTTTCTTTTTACAAATGTTGAGTAAGAGGTTAGAGTAAAGGTTAACTCACTTTATTGTCTTCTGCATTTTTTTTTTTTTTTTGATACTGGCTATTGAACCCAGGAGCACTTAACCACTGAGTCACATCCCCAGCCCTTTTCATTTTTTATTTTGAGACAGGGTCTTGCTAAGTTGCTGAGTGCCTTGCTGAATTTCTGAGGCTGGCTTTGAACTTGTAATCCTCCTGCCTCAGCCTCCTGAGTCACTGGATATAGGCACAGGCCACTATACCTGACTATTGTCATCTACTTTTATCTTTTTTTTTTTATTTTTTATTTTGTCCGTAACTTGTTTTCCTTATGGAAAAAGATACAGGTAAATATCCAAAATGGTTGGGACCAGAAGTGTTTCTGACTTCAGATTTTTATTTTATTTTATTTTTGAATGATTGCATATTTATATTGAGATATTCTGGGGATGGGACCTATGTCTATACCAGATTCTTTTATGTTTTATATACACCTCATGTATGTAGTCTGCAGATAATTTTATATAAAAGTTTTGGAGTTTTGAACATTTTGGATTTTGGGTTTTTAGCTCAGGGATGCTTAACTGTAATGTAGCTTCTATGGTATCTGGAGGGCCTATAATCTGTAGAATGCTTTCCCTGCTGCCTTCTGAGGATGCTGAAATGGCATGGGGGAAGACAGCATGTCAGTACTGGTTCTTGGTGCCAAGTGGAACCTCGGAGATCAGTGGGCTGGTGGTTTTCACTTTGTCTCACAGACTTGAAGGACCTGGAGGCTCTTCAGGGTCCTTTGGGGGCCTGGAAACTTAGGGTCCTAGCCACCACACTTTATTTTTATTAGAAAAAGGAGAATCATCATTAAAAAATATGTTTGAAAATTCCCAGTCTAGTTTGGGGTCCAGAGTAAAGGAAATAAAAATCCAGGGTAGATCAGTGAATTTTTCCATGTCACAGAGATGGATCCAGCAAACTGAAGATTTAATCCCTAGATCAGGGTTGAGCAAACTGTGGCCCTTGGACCAAAATTCAGCAATCTTGTTTTTGTATGCAAAGTTTTATGAGAACATGGCCACACTCATGTTTTACAGTCTGTGGCTGCTTTCATACTCCAGAGCCTGACGTGAGGCACTGACTGAGATACCAGCCCTGCAGAGCCTACAGCTTCCACAGAAGCTGCCCTCTTTGATGCTTCCCGGTTAAAATGCTAATGCCTTTGGAATAGTGTGCGTGTGAGGTTGTTTAGTGCTGTGTCCAGTCATACCACAGAGAAGTAGAAAGTTCCTTCCTGATATTTGATAGCATGGGGAGTGGGCCAAACCTCATTATGAAAGCATATTTTACAAATCCGAGGGGCTGATTCTGTTAATACAGCAGTATCATGAACAAAAAAATTTGTCTTTATGTTAATGTTTTATTTTTTTAAGCATATGTATTTTCTTAGTTTAATATGTATTAGATAACCACAGAGCTCTTTTGGAGTTGTTTATAATGTAGTTCAGAACAGATTTGACTAAATAGTTAACTTTTCTGGACGTTCTGCATTATGAAGTTTAGGAAATGTGAGAGACTGAAGATGGGTTGGGGTCTGGATGTTGAATTGCTCAAAACATGAAAACATCTCGATAGTATTTTTCTTTCTCACTCAGTATTAATTATTCTAACACGTTTTATTTGTGTGTAAAATGATTTTTAGGAAATGGCAGTAAGTTACTTGAACTCTTTTTTTTTTTTTTTTTTTTTTTGCAGTGCTGGAGATTGAACCCAGGGCCTTGCACTTATAAGGCAAGTGCTCTACCACTGACCTATATCCCCAACCCTACTTGAATTCTTGATTTTTTTTTTTTTTCTTTTTTGTATTGGGGATTGAACCCAGGTCTTTTACCATTGAGCTCTATCCCGAGTCCTTTTTGTTTTTGTTTTGAGACAGGGTCTAGCTAAGTTCCTGAGGCTGGCCTTGAACTTGAGATCTTCCTGCCTCACCCTCTTTGAGTTACTGGGATTATAGGTGTGCAGTGCCAAACCTGGCAAGGGATTACAGTTGAATGTTTCAGTTGGTTAATTCCATAGTCTATTACTTATGAAAACTTTTGGAGCATTTTGAGGGTTAAACCTCCATGTCATATATTCATTTTTTGGTAGCTGTCACACATTTCATTCATTACTCAAAGCACGATAACTTCACAGAAAAAAATTTTTTTTGGTTCCACAGAAAACAGATTTGTTGTCTTGGAAATAAACACTATACTCTTAGCTAATTAAGGCGATGTATTCAATAATATAGGAAATAAAAACACCTTAAATTCTTTTTATTCATCATCTTTGTTGTGTTCTTCTTTAATGCTTCATAAATAATTTTAATCTTTCATTTTTAGCAGGAATAGTAAAAGCTCCAGAAATATTTAAACTCGGTATGTAAGAAAGTTGCCTGCTTGGTAGGTGAATTTACTCAGTCTTAGCAAGATTGCTAATATTTGATAGTGTGATGGAGCAGTTAATTTGGTATTTCTCTCATTATTCTGAAAGTGTCAGTTCCTTCATACTTTGTATATATTCTATAAAAAGTATCTTGATGACCACCCTGGTGGTTACAAAAATTTGTGTTTCTCTGCTTTCTGGTTGGCTGACAGGCTTTAAAAGTTTAATCATGCTGCATTAAGAGTTTCTGGACTGTCCGGAGTGCAGAGGGGAATCCTTGTAGGTGTTGGAGTCCAGGCTGTGAAAGTCAGGGTAGTGCTGGCAGATGACTGAGGTAGTAGTGGTCAAATGAGTGGGAAAATTGGAGAGTTCAGAGAAGCCTTTGCAGTCCTTGAGGCGTGCCCTTCCACTAGACTGGATGCCTTGGACTAGTGGTCTACAGAGAGGTAAAAACAGGTCCACACCTGTTCAAATCGATACAGACAAATGTGGGAGGAAGAGAGAAGGACCAGCAGAGATGTGGAATGATACCATGAAATTAATGACTTTGTTTTTTTTTTTTTTTTTTGTGATTCTGAATGATCAGTTATGATGCAAAGGCAGGATGTATTACCATTATTATATTTTACATTACAAGTATGATAAACATCATGTCTTAAAGTAAGTTAACTTTGGTTGTGGAAGCTGAGAATAAAGTAAATGAGGAAACTTCCTTTGTCAGAAGTAAAAGGGGGCATTGGGGTTGTGGCTCAGTGGTAGAGTGCTTGCCTGGCATGTGTGAGGCCCTGGGTTTGACCTCAGCACCACATGTAAATAAATAAATAAATAAATATCCATTGACACCTAAAAAACCCCCCACTACAACATTGACTCTTTGAAAATAAAGAAAGAAAAAAAAATAAAGAAGTCAAAGGGGAGTTTGAAGTCTGTATGGATTCTTTTTCATTCCCTCTTCCTGCTTTTTTTTTTTTTTGTCTAGTTGTATCCCCTCCCCCATTGTCTCTTGAGTTCCAGATGAGAACTTCAGCTGATTTTAGGGCTCAAGGATCTAATATTGGCTGTAATTATAAGCCTGTAATCTTGTGCTGAAGAGGTATCTTTACATAAAGAGGGATGAATAGGAGGGGACTTGACCCAGCTTAGTTTCACTGTTATTTAAAAACAGCAAAACAAAGCTCTCTTGTCTATCTTAGTTATTTATTTATTTATTGTTCTTCCTAAATATAGCTAAGTAAGGACTAGGACTTTTAGTAACTCTATCAAATTTCTCTTGGTCATGTTTGGAAATACCCTTAGGGGAGAAGAGATTTTATTCTACAAATAGCATTATTAACATAACTTTATGAAACTTCTTAAAGTCTCATGAAAGATTCTAGTTACAGTATCCTTTCCCATCTGGTATTCCAGGCCCCAGTACCTGGCATGTGCTAGGTGCTCTGCTCAATAAGTCAACATCATGTACTCAGAACCCCTCATTTCTGTTTAGTTTGTAAACAGGTATTTTACCTCTACTTAAATGATTATAGGCATATTATCTAAACCCTGAAATCAGAGACAGAGATAAATTGTTTACTTTTTATTATGTTAACAATTCTCTATTTTATATCCAAACACAAATGTGCATGGGTTTAGAATTGGTTCTCTTTGTAGTATGCCATGGAGTTTTCCTCAGTAGCTGCTTTCAGTAGTGGTTCCTTCTTGGTGACCACAAAGATAACTTTTAAATAATTAGCATTATAATTTGTATGTCTGTGGCAATTAATTATATCAACGGATGTTAAAAAAAAAAAAGTATTCCAGCAGCATTTTTGAGGTTAGATGTGAAATTATTTAGTTGAGAGAATTTGTTTTCATCACTGTTCAGAAGAGACACTGACAGAATTTGGCAGCAGTATCTTGCCAGCAATATGATGTTAAGTGTAACTTTATAGAAAATGCTAATGAGGAATTTGCTACAGTTTATAAAACTTGGCATTTGCAAGTGGAAATGTTCTTCCTGTTTGCTTTTTTTCAACTACTTATCCTTCCAGGAGGATAATCAATTTTTATATTTTCATATATCACTTCACTTATTTATGAAGCCATCTTTAATTAATGCAGTCTTCTGGAAGGAATTGAAAACTAATTTAAACTTTGCTTCATGCACATAATATAGCATTTTGTGCATTTCCATTTGTGAAAGAGAGTAAATGTTAAACATATTGAACCAATTTTCAGGAGAACAATACCTACCTTCAAATTGGTTGAAACAAAATACAAATGGTGTGGGGTTAGAGAAAAAATGCCTAGCATATCCTATAAATCTTTGAAAACTGGTGTAAAGCAATTCTTATTAAGCTGGGTGAAAGTTTTTAGGAGAAATAAGAAAGAGCTCATGTCTATAACTTGGAATCTGCCCATTAAACATGTATCTTTATAGTGATACAAAATGGTGTCACTTTAAAGTTATATAGTATTATCACTTTATGAGTAATAAATGACAGTATTCTTTATATATGAAATTAGTCAAAAGATTTTGATTATAAAATGTCACCTACTCTATCTTCTGTTGAGAATAAAAAAAAAAAAAACCTGATCCCTCCCTATCATCTGATTCAGAAAGTTATAAGAATTTCTCAGTTTTCTTTTCAACTTATTAGATAAACATTTCCCCTCCCCTGATTGTGAAAATGAATGTATTAAAAAATTTACAGAAACCTACACTTATCCTTCTTCCCCTCTCTTTTTAGGCTAGGTTCTAATTTCCATTTTTCCTTTTCCTTTTCTCAGTTGATTATAAGGTCAAAGCTGCAAGAATAAAGTGCTGTAGTGGACCTATTTAGGATGATATTTTAGAAGCAAAACCCCAAAACCTTGTTTCTCTTTATCAGGTCCAACCCATTCATGTGGATAATTGTCAAGAACCATACTTGTAACCACAAAAATTAATAATCTTTATTATCTTCTGGGCAAACTGCTGCTCTGTTTGAATTAATTTTTGTAAAGAGGTAACTGGAGTTTGAGAGAAAAAAAATGTTTTTTTTTTTTTTTTTCCCCTTTGTAGGGAAAAAAAATTATTTCCCATAAATAAGTGCCACCACTCTTAGGTCTTCATCAGTGCCCCAAAGCACCTTCTGATGTCCTCCCCTTTACTTACACTCTTCATTTATTACTGTTGTTCCTCCCAGACATCTCTCCTGGTTGTTTTTTAAGGACTAACTAGTATAAGTGTTTCTTCTCAACCTGAAGCTTTTTCTGGTCACTTGGCCTAGAGGTTGAATTTTCTTTATGGGGTTCTTATTGATTTAAGCTTGCAGGTCTCTATAAGTCATCATTTGTCCCTTAGTAATAATTTCATAATTATTAGGTATACACACCTGTCTCTTTTAAATTACACATTTTCCCCAAGGTGAAACTGTTATTGACATTGTCTCTCCAGGACTTCTAATACCTTAGCATTTCATAAATATTTAAGTGTACAAATTGTGCTTTAGAGAGTCTTAATATAGAATAAGTAGTATGGGTGGGGTTCAACCCAGTTTGCTACAATTTAAAAAATTTAACTTTTAGAAGATGAAGATGGTGATTATTTGCAGTGCTGGGGATTAAACCTAGCATACAGTAGTGCAAGTGCTGTATGCCAGCACTGTACCTCTAGCCCAAGCTCCTATTTTTATTATTTGAATGTAACATTATTCAGGCTTGTAATTATTTTAAGACTGAATCAAAATTGATTCTTAGAATTGCCCAGTTAGGAGCTGGGGTTGTAGCTCAGTGGTAGAGTGCTTGCCTGGCATGGGTGGGGTCCTGGGTTCAATCCTCAGCACCACATAAATAAATAAGATAAAACTACTGTATTCATCTACAACTAAACACACACACACACACACACAAAAAAAAAAAAAAAAAAAAAGAATTGCCCAGTTAGGTGATGGTGATTCAGAGTTTACTTAGTCACCATGACTTGTGTAAGTCACTCTAATAGTTCAATTTGGAGCTTAATTCTAATAGGGAAGATAGCTGAAAGAGAGACTTTTGGATTACCTTGTATTCTCTGTATGACCTTGGCAGTTTTCATGGGGTCTTAGTTTTCTCGTTTGCAAAATGGGACACACTGCTGCTTGCTCTACGTACTTCTCAGGGTAGTTGTGAGGCTTTAATGAGCATAATATATGAGACATGTACAGCAAGCAGAGACGTGTACATTTGTGTGAGGCCTTACCATCCTGACATACTGTATTAGTGCCAGTAGAAACAGTAAATAATTTATAAAGATGATAGGCTAAGATCCTTTAAACATTTGGTTGGTAGCATTTATAGAAGAATGACTATTTTTGGCATGTATAAAGCAGTAAAACCATGTTTTTAAATTATCCTGTTATTTGATTGTCCAGGTTAATACTTATCTGGATCATTTTAGAAGCACAGTTTTATAAAGGACTTTTCTTCGTGAAGCATTTCAGACTTCAGAGAACCCCTGTGTAAAAACTCATCTACACCACTGTATCGCAAATAGTTTTGATTGTTTTATTTGAGTAAAGAAATTGAATCCAAAGTGCCTCACTTTCAAAAGTGGCTTTCCATATGTGTAACATGCATGTGTGTTTTGTTCTAAGTCTGTATTGGAATATGTGTTTTTAGATGAAGATTTGGAATTGCATGATATGACTGTGTATCGTTTTCTTTTGACTATTAAAATTTGTCATCATTTTGTATTTAAATTTGAATGCTGGTATGTGAGCTTAGGCATGGAGCTAGGCCTGCAGAAAGTGTCTTATAGGATTAAGAATATGGGATAGAAGTCTCATGGTTTTGTTCTGAAGGATCTAAAAAGGAGTTTGAATTGCTTCCATATTACAAATTTCCATCACTGAAAGGTACAACAATAAATGAATCTTTATATCATACCTCTGATTTTTTGAAGAGACTTTTATGATGTAATCCTTCTGAAAGTGCCATATTAGCTGTTTCAGGTTGCTGTCAGTTAATCAGTTAATATATAATACCTTGAGTGCGTTGTCCCTTCTTCATTTTATATTTAGGGAGCACATGCCTCAGAAAGAACAGCTAAGTAAAGATGCGGAAAAGCAATTGACTTTTACCAAATGTCCATTAAGTGCTAGAAAATTAGCTACATGTTTTCCTATAGTTCATTTTATTTAGTTCTTTCTTAGACCTAGTAATCAGAGTGGGCTATTTGCAAATTATCATTTACTTAAGGACATATAACTGTCTTTCAGATTTCCTATTCTTCTCACTTTACTTCCTTTACAGTATGACTGGGTATTCATTCATGTCTGTAATTACTGTTAATGAGGACTTCTACAAAGTTTTGATTTGCTTAAGTCATTTTCCTTTACTCAAAATGCTCTGTTAGGTTACTTTTACTTTGGAAATAAGCTTTAGGTATAGAGCCTAATTGTATTAAAATTAAAAAAAATTTAAAACATTGGAGTTAGTATTCTTATTTTTATTTTCCAGTGCTAGGAATTGAATTTGGGGCCCCATTCATACTAGGCAAGTGCTCTGCCATTGAGCTGTACCCCTAGTCCCTGGTCTACTATTATTATTTTTTGATGTTACTGGGGATTGAACCCAGGGGAATTCTACCACTGAGCTACATTCCTGATCCTTTATATTTTTGAAATAGGGTCTAGCTAAGTCTTCTAGGCTGGCCTCAGACTTGTTATCCTCCTGCCTCAGCCTCCCAAGTCACAGGGATCCTAGGTGTGTGCCATAGTCCTGGTCTGCTTTTAAATTAGATTCCTATTAGCAAATAGATTATTTTCAATAGCTGTAAGCTATTATTTTAACTGTACCAAATAGCTTTTTTTTATGTTTGATAGGTTTCGGGTTGGTTTCAGGTTGCTCTGTTCTTGGAAGAGTTACTGTTTTTCTCAGCACAACCAGGCATCTGCTGGTTTGTCAGAAACAGAACCGGCGTACCTCTTACTTGCATTCCTTGTGAAGCATGGAACCCCTTTGTTAACACCTAAGTCTTTCTGTGTAGGACATAGCTGGGATCTCTGGTTTTCAGTGCTGACTGAGAAAGCTGATGGGAAAAGTTTGGAGTCATCTGGGGACTTTATGCAGCAACCAGGATCCTGATTTACATGGGTGCAGCCTAGCCAGTAGGAGAGTAAAGCATACCTAGCATTTCTGCCTTTCTGCCTGTTGCCATGAGGATAATGGCTTCACTTGTAGTGAGCTTTGTCATGTGACCCCACTATTCAGAGGGACTAAAATTTGACCAAAATTGAGAAACATTTATTCAGTTATACCAAGAATTTTTCATATACTTGAATCTTCCACAGAAATATGATTTATCTGCATTTATGGAGCCTTAACTTCATTTTATGATTGTATCTTAAAGTCAACTACAGAATGAAAGATAAAAATTAACTTGCTAGATTTTAGAATGTGAGATCTCACAGAGTTCTGAGTGCTTCTGAAATCCAAATATAATCCATCCAGATGTTTTGGTTGTGAAGGGTGTGTATCTGTGTTTGAATGTTGTCTTTGAACCCTTTGTTGTAGAGGATATGTGATTTTATCTGTGTCAAGAAATCCTATTGGTTTCTCTGGCTGTTCTAAGACATAGAAAATGCCATTGTTAACTGTAGGGTCAGAAGAACACAACACTGCAGGACAGAAAGGTTTTTAAAGGTATATAAATTCTTGGACTTTTTAGTCTGAGTTTTTTTTTTTTTTTTTTTCCCCTCTTTAATTACAACTTTTCCTTCCAAACCATTCTTTGTTCTCTATTTCTTACACTCCTTATTTTCTTCTATTTTTGTGGGGTGCTGGGTCAGAAAGAAAGGTTAAGTACATAGTCTCCTACGTGAATTACTCATTTTCTCCTGGTAATTGAAAGTTAACTTGCATTGTAAGTGTACATGATAATGTTTTCTGTTTCTGGAATGTATTTAGTGTTCCAAAAAATGATTATAACTTTTACCTAAACTACATGTTTTTTAAAATTAATGTTTTAAATATTATAGATTTTTTTGGATGTTTTTATACACTAAAAAATATAGAAAAGTATGTGGTGGAGAGTCTTACTTTTTCCCCTGTGCCACACCTGCTTAAGTTCCAGCCTCCTAATGATAGTGGGTGATTTTAGGTGTTTGTTTATTCTTACAGAGATTTTAAAAATATTCCTGTACAATGATTCTATCCTCAGAAGACCCAAAAACCTCCACCTGAATACTTCTAGAGCTGAGATTGAAATTCAGCAAAGAAGCAGCACACAATATTGACACATAAAAATGTATAGCTTTCCTCTATTCCAATAATGAGTCTGCTGAGAAATCAGGAAAATAATTCTGTTCACAATAGAGTAAAAAACAAACCAACCCCCACCCCCAAAACAAAAACAAAAACAAAAACAAAAACAAAAACAAAAACAAAAAACTTGGGACTAAATCTAAGGAGGTGAAAGGCCTCTCTATAGGGGAAATTATAGAACACTGAAGAAAAACAAAGAAAACTTGAAAAGTTGACATGACCTACTGTGTTCTTGGAGAGGCAGAATTAATATTACCAAAATGACCATGTTACCAAAAGTCATCTACAAATTTAATGTACTGCTCATCAAAGTATCAATGACATTCTAGATAGAACTAGAAAAAATAGTTCTAAAATTGATATGGAAGGACAAATGACCCAGAATAGCCAAAGCAACTCTAGAGTAATAAGAGCAATGCTAGAGGCATCATAATACTTGATCTCAAAATATACTACAGAGCTACAAAAACAGTATGGTATTGGCATAAAAACAGACATGAAAACCAACAGAAGAGAAGACACAGACATATCTACATAGATGTAGTCATCTGATCCTTGCTTGGCAAGAGTGCCAGAAACATACATTGGAGAAAAGATAACCTTTTTAACAAATGGTGCTGATAAAAATGGATATCCATATGTAGAAGAATGAAACTAGATCCCTATTTCTCACCTTGTACAAAAATCAACTCAAAGTGGATTGAAGAACTAGGAATTAGACCAGAAACACTGCAACTGGTAGAAGAAAAGGTAGGGTCAGTGCTTCACCATATTGGTGCTGGCATTGACTTCCTTAATAAGACCCCTAAAACTCAAGAAATAAAATCAAGAATCAATAAGTGGGATGTCCTCAAATTAAAAAGCTTCTGCACAGCATCAGAAACCAAAATGTGAAAAGAGAGCCTACAGAATGGGAGAAAAATCTTGCCACCTACTCAGGAGATTGTTAGGTGCATATGTGAATATTGCATAGTGATTCCTACTATTGTATGTACTTATAGTACACCTATAAAAATGAAATTCACAGGGCTGGAATTGTGGCTCAGTGGTAGAGCACTTACCTGGCATGGAAGGAAGGAAAGGAAGGAAGGAGGGAGAGAGGGAGGGAGGGAGGGAGGAAGGAAAACTCAAAAAACAAAAAGAAAAAAAAGAGATTCACATGCAGACCCATACAAAATACATTTTGGTACTCCCAAGTTATATTTACATATATCTATATATCTACCCCTTGAAAACTTAACATAAAATATAATTTGAAGACCTTTTTATTTATTTATTTATTTTTGGAACCAGGGATTGAACTCAGGGACACTCGGCCACTGAGCCA